>JABSTT010001898.1:0-71930 GCA_013339685.2 Hyalomma asiaticum
GCACACTTAGAAGGAAATGTAAGGTGTATATAGGTGCTTTCATTGTTTCTTTGCTAACCATGACCTTTCAAGGTGTTTCGCCCGTTCCTTATTTGAATACAGCATGTTGCGCACTGTAAGTGCATAAAACGTCGTTTCTTGCACTTGTGTTCCTAGCAAAGAATTCGGGACCGCTTGCGTCGCTAAAGCTTAGGAGTGTCATTTTCACCATTATTTGCATTCCAAATAGCCAAACATTCCAGTGTTATTCTGCGTGCTATGCCCAGATGACGGAAACAGTCCTTTTCACGAACACAAGGTTACCAGAGCATGAAAACATGAGACACGCACCAATGTTTCTGCATGAGAAATTTCCTGTGTGCACACTTAGAAGGAAATGTAAGGTGTATATAGGTGCTTTCATTGTTGCTTTGCTAACCATGACCTTTCAAGGTGTTTCGCCCGTTCCTTTATTGAATACAGCTGTTGCGCACTGTAAGTGCAGTAAAACGTCGTTTCTTGCACTTGTGTTCCTAGCAAAGAATTCGGGACCGCTTACGTCGCTAAAGCTTAGGAGTGTGATTTTCACCATTATTTGCATTCCAAATAGCCGAAACATTCCAGTGTTATTCTGCGTGCTATGCCCAGATGACGGAAACAGCCTTTTCACGAACACAAGGTTACCAGAGCATGAAAACATGAGACACGCACCAATGTTTCTGAATGAGAAATTTCCTGTGTGCACACTTAGAAGGAAATCTAAAGGTGTATATAGGTGCTTTCATTGTTGCTTTGCTAACCATGACCTTTCAAGGTGTTTCGCCCGTTCCTTTATGAATACAGCTGTTGCGCACTGTAAGTGCGTAAAACGTCGTTTCTTGCACTTGTGTTCCTAGCAAAGAATTCGGGACCGCTTACGTCGCTAAAGCTTAGGAGTGTGATTTTCACCATTATTTGCATTCCAAATAGCCGAAACATTCCAGTGTTATTCTGCGTGCTATGCCCAGATGACGGAAACAGCCTTTTCACGAACACAAGGTTACCAGAGCATGAAAACATGAGACACCCACCAATGTTTCTGAATGAGAAATTTCCTGTGTGCACACTTAGAAGGAAATCTAAGGTGTATATAGGTGCTTTCATTGTTGCTTTGCTAACCATGACCTTTCAAGGTGTTTCGCCCGTTCCTTTAATGAATACAGCTGTTGCGCACTGTAAGTGCATAAAACGTCGTTTCTTGCACTTGTGTTCCTAGCAAAGAATTCGGGACCGCTTACGTCGCTAAAGCTTAGGAGTGTGATTTTCACCATTATTTGCATTCCAAATAGCCAAACATTCCAGTGTTACTTCTGCGTGCTATGCCCAGATGACGGAAACAGCCTTTTCACGAAGACAAGGTTACCAGAGCATGAAAACATGAGACACCCACCAATGTTTCTGAATGAGAAATTTCCTGTGTGCACACTTAGAAGGAAATCTAAAGGTGTATATAGGTGCTTTCATTGTTGCTTTGCTAACCATGACCTTTCAAGGTGTTTCGCCCGTTCCTTTTTTGAATACAGCAGTTGCGCACTGTAAGTGCATAAAACGTCGTTTCTTGCACTTGTGTTCCTAGCAAAGAATTCGGGACCGCTTGCGTCGCTAAAGCTTAGGAGTGTGATTTTCACCATTATTTGCATTCCAAATAGCGAAACATTCCAGTGTTATTCTGCGTGCTATGCCCAGATGACGGAAACAGCCTTTTCACGAACACAAGGTTACCAGAGCATGAAAACATGAGACACGCACCAATGTTTCTGAATGAGAAATTTCCTGTGTGCACACTTAGAAGGAAATCTAAAGGTGTATATAGGTGCTTTCATTGTTGCTTTGCTAACCATGACCTTTCAAGGTGTTTCGCCCGTTCCTTTAATGAATACAGCTGTTGCGCACTGTAAGTGCATAAAACGTCGTTTCTTGCACTTGTGTTCCTAGCAAAGAATTCGGGACCGCTTGCGTCGCTAAAGCTTAGGAGTGTCATTTTCACCATTATTTGCATTCCAAATAGCCAAACATTCCAGTGTTATTCTGCGTGCTATGCCCAGATGATGGAAACAGCCTTTTCACGAACACAAGGTTACCAGAGCATGAAAACATGAGACACGCACCAATGTTTCTGCATGAGAAATTTCCTGTGTGCACACTTAGAAGGAAATCTAAGGTGTATATAGGTGCTTTCATTGTTGCTTTGCTAACCATGACCTTTCAAGGTGTTTCGCCCGTTCCTTTATTGAATACAGCTGTTGCGCACTGTAAGTGCAGTAAAACGTCGTTTCTTGCACTTGTGTTCCTAGCAAAGAATTCGGGACCGCTTGCGTCGCTAAAGCTTAGGAGTGTCATTTTCACCATTATTTGCATTCCAAATAGCCAAACATTCCAGTGTTATTCTGCGTGCTATGCCCAGATGACGGAAACAGCCTTTTCACGAACACAAGGTTACCAGAGCATGAAAACATGAGACACGCACCAATGTTTCTGCATGAGAAATTTCCTGTGTGCACACTTAGAAGGAAATCTAAAGGTGTATATAGGTGCTTTCATTGTTGCTTTGCTAACCATGACCTTTCAAGGTGTTTCGCCCGTTCCTTTATTGAATACAGCAGTTGCGCACTGTAAGTGCATAAAACGTCGTTTCTTGCACTTGTGTTCCTAGCAAAGAATTCGGGACCGCTTACGTCGCTAAAGCTTAGGAGTGTCATTTTCACCATTATTTGCATTCCAAATAGCCAAACATTCCAGTGTTATTCTGCGTGCTATGCCCAGATGACGGAAACAGTCTTTTCACGAACACAAGGTTACCAGAGCATGAAAACATGAGACACGCACCAATGTTTCTGCATGAGAAATTTCCTGTGTGCACACTTAGAAGGAAATGTAAGGTGTATATAGGTGCTTTCATTGTTGCTTTGCTAACCATGACCTTTCAAGGTGTTTCGCCCGTTCCTTTAATGAATACAGCTGTTGCGCACTGTAAGTGCGTAAAACGTCGTTTCTTGCACTTGTGTTCCTAGCAAAGAATTCGGGACCGCTTGCGTCGCTAAAGCTTAGGAGTGTCATTTCACCATTATTTGCATTCCAAATAGCCAAACATTCCAGTGTTATTCTGCGTGCTATGCCCAGATGACGGAAACAGCCTTTTCACGAAGACAAGGTTACCACAGCATGAAAACATGAGACACGCACCAATGTTTCTGCATGAGAAATTTCCTGTGTGCAAACTTAGAAGGAAATCTAAAGGTGTATATAGGTGCTTTCATTGTTGCTTTGCTAACCATGACCTTTCAAGGTGTTTCGCCCGTTCCTTTATTGAATACAGCATGTTGCGCACTGTAAGTGCGATAAAACGTCGTTTCTTGCACTTGTGTTCCTAGCAAAGAATTCGGGACCGCTTGCGTCGCTAAAGCTTAGGAGTGTCATTTTCACCATTATTTGCATTCCAAATAGCCAAACATTCCAGTGTTATTCTGCGTGCTATGCCCAGATGACGGAAACAGTCCTTTTCACGAACACAAGGTTACCAGAGCATGAAAACATGAGACACGCACCAATGTTTCTGCATGAGAAATTTCCTGTGTGCACACTTAGAAGGAAATGTGAAGGTGTATATAGGTGCTTTCCTTGTTTCTTTGCTAACCATGACCTTTCAAGGTGTTTCGCCCGTTCCTTTATTGAATACAGCTGTTGCGCACTGTAAGTGCGTAAAACGTCGTTTCTTGCACTTGTGTTCCTAGCAAAGAATTCGGGACCGCTTGCGTCGCTAAAGCTTAGGAGTGTCATTTTCACCATTATTTGCATTCCAAATAGCGAAACATTCCAGTGTTATTCTGCGTGCTATGCCCAGATGACGGAAACAGCCTTTTCACGAACACAAGGTTACCAGAGCATGAAAACATGAGACACGCCACCAATGTTTCTGAATGAGAAATTTCCTGTGTGCACACTTAGAAGGAAATCTAAAGGTGTATATAGGTGCTTTCATTGTTGCTTTGCTTACCATGACCTTTCAAGGTGTTTCGCCCGTTCCTTTAATGAATACAGCTGTTGCGCACTGTAAGTGCGTAAAACATCGTTTCTTGCACTTGTGTTCCTAGCAAAGAATTCGGGACCGCTTGAGTCGCTAAAGCTTAGAAGTGTGATTTTCACCATTATTTGCATTCCAAATAGCCAAACATTCCAGTGTTACTCTGCGTGCTATGCCCAGATGACGGAAACAGCCTTTTCACGAAGACAAGGTTACCAGAGCATGAAAACATGAGACACCCACCAATGTTTCTGAATGAGAAATTTCCTGTGTGCACACTTAGAAGGAAATGTAAAGGTGTATATAGGTGCTTTCATTGTTGCTTTGCTAACCATGACCTTTCAAGGTGTTTCGCCCGTTCCTTTTTTGAATACAGCTGTTGCGCACTGTAAGTGCATAAAACGTCGTTTCTTGCACTTGTGTTCCTAGCAAAGAATTCGGGACCGCTTGCGTCGCTAAAGCTTAGGAGTGTGATTTTCACCATTATTTGCATTCCAAATAGCGAAACATTCCAGTGTTATTCTGCGTGCTATGCCCAGATGACGGAAACAGCCTTTTCACGAAGACAAGGTTACCAGAGCATGAAAACATGAGACACCCACCAATGTTTCTGAATGAGAAATTTCCTGTGTGCACACTTAGAAGGAAATCTAAAGGTGTATATAGGTGCTTTCATTGTTGCTTTGCTAACCATGACCTTTCAAGGTGTTTCGCCCGTTCCTTTAATGAATGCAGCTGTTGCGCACTGTAAGTGCGTAAAACGTCGTTTCTTGCACTTGTGTTCCTAGCAAAGAATTCGGGACCGCTTGACGTCGCTAAAGCTTAGGAGTGTGATTTTCACCATTATTTGCATTCCAAATAGCGAAACATTCCAGTGTTATTCTGCGTGCTATGCCCAGATGAGGAAACAGCCTTTTCACGAAGACAAGGTTACCAGAGCATGAAAACATGAGACACGCACCAATGTTTCTGCATGAGAAATTTCCTGTGTGCACACTTAGAAGGAAATCTAAGGTGTATATAGGTGCTTTCATTGTTGCTTTGCTAACCATGACCTTTCAAGGTGTTTCGCCCGTTCCTTTATTGAATACAGCTGTTGCGCACTGTAAGTGCATAAAACGTCGTTTCTTGCACTTGTGTTCCTAGCAAAGAATTCGGGACCGCTTGCGTCGCTAAAGCTTAGGAGTGTCATTTTCACCATTATTTGCATTCCAAATAGCGAAACATTCCAGTGTTATTCTGCGTGCTATGCCCAGATGACGGAAACAGCCTTTTCACGAAGACAAGGTTACCAGAGCATGAAAACATGAGACACGCACCAATGTTTCTGAATGAGAAATTTCCTGTGTGCACACTTAGAAGGAAATCTAAAGGTGTATATAGGTGCTTTCATTGTTGCTTTGCTAACCATGACCTTTCAAGGTGTTTCGCCCGTTCCTTTAATGAATACAGCTGTTGCGCACTGTAAGTGCGTAAAACGTCGTTTCTTGCACTTGTGTTCCTAGCAAAGAATTCGGGACCGCTTACGTGCTAAAGCTTAGGAGTGTGATTTTCACCATTATTTGCATTCCAAATAGCGAAACATTCCAGTGTTACTCTGCGTGCTATGCCCAGATGACGGAAACAGCCTTTTCACGAAGACAAGGTTACCAGAGCATGAAAACATGAGACACGCACCAATGTTTCTGAATGAGAAATTTCCTGTGTGCACACTTAGAAGGAAATCTAAAGGTGTATATAGGTGCTTTCATTGTTGCTTTGCTAACCATGACCTTTCAAGGTGTTTCGCCCGTTCCTTTATGAATACAGCAGTTGCGCACTGTAAGTGCATAAAACGTCGTTTCTTGCACTTGTGTTCCTAGCAAAGAATTCGGGACCGCTTGCGTCGCTAAAGCTTAGGAGTGTCATTTTCACCATTATTTGCATTCCAAATAGCGAAACATTCCAGTGTTATTCTGCGTGCTATGCCCAGATGATGGAAACAGTCTTTTCACGAATACAAGGTTACCAGAGCATCGAAAACATGAGACACGCACCAATGTTTCTGCATGAGAAATTTCCTGTGTGCACACTTAGAAGGAAATGTAAAGGTGTATATAGGTGCTTTCATTGTTGCTTTGCTAACCATGACCTTTCAAGGTGTTTCGCCCGTTCCTTTAATGAATACAGCTGTTGCGCACTGTAAGTGCGTAAAACGTCGTTTCTTGCACTTGTGTTCCTAGCAAAGAATTCGGGACCGCTTGCGTCGCTAAAGCTTAGGAGTGTCATTTTCACCATTATTTGCATTCCAAATAGCCAAACATTCCAGTGTTATTCTGCGTGCTATGCCCAGATGACGGAAACAGCCTTTTCACGAAGACAAGGTTACCAGAGCATCGAAAACATGAGACACCCACCAATGTTTCTGAATGAGAAATTTCCTGTGTGCACACTTAGAAGGAAATCTAAAGGTGTATATAGGTGCTTTCATTGTTGCTTTGCTTACCATGACCTTTCAAGGTGTTTCGCCCGTTCCTTTAATGAATACAGCTGTTGCGCACTGTAAGTGCGTAAAACGTCGTTTCTTGCACTTGTGTTCCTAGCAAAGAATTCGGGACCGCTTGCGTCGCTAAAGCTTAGGAGTGTCATTTTCACCATTATTTGCATTCCAAATAGCCAAACATTCCAGTGTTATTCTGCGTGCTATGCCCAGATGAGGGAAAACAGTCTTTTCACGAACACAAGATTACCAGAGCATGAATACATGAGACACGCACCAATGTTTCTGCATGAGAAATTTCCTGTGTGCACACTTAGAAGGAAATCTAAAGGTGTATATAGGTGCTTTCATTGTTGCTTTGCTACCATGACCTTTCAAGGTGTTTCGCCCGTTCCTTTATTGAATACAGCAGTTGCGCACTGTAAGTGCATAAAACGTCGTTTCTTGCACTTGTGTTCCTAGCAAAGAATTCGGGACCGCTTGCGTCGCTAAAGCTTAGGAGTGTCATTTTCACCATTATTTGCATTCCAAATAGCCAAACATTCCAGTGTTATTCTGCGTGCTATGCCCAGATGAGGGAAAACAGTCTTTTCACGAACACAAGGTTACCAGAGCATGAAAACATGAGACACGCACCAATGTTTCTGCATGAGAAATTTCCTGTGTGCACACTTAGAAGGAAATCTAAAGGTGTATATAGGTGCTTTCATTGTTGCTTTGCTAACCATGACCTTTCAAGGTGTTTCGCCCGTTCCTTTATTGAATACAGCTGTTGCGCACTGTAAGTGCAGTAAAACGTCGTTTCTTGCACTTGTGTTCCTAGCAAAGAATTCGGGACCGCTTACGTCGCTAAAGCTTAGGAGTGTGATTTTCACCATTATTTGCATTCCAAATAGCGAAACATTCCAGTGTTATTCTGCGTGCTATGCCCAGATGACGGAAACAGCCTTTTCACGAAGACAAGGTTACCAGAGCATGAAAACATGAGACACCCACCAATGTTTCTGAATGAGAAATTTCCTGTGTGCACACTTAGAAGGAAATCTAAAGGTGTATATAGGTGCTTTCATTGTTGCTTTGCTAACCATGACCTTTCAAGGTGTTTCGCCCGTTCCTTTAATGAATACAGCTGTTGCGCACTGTAAGTGCGTAAAACGTCGTTTCTTGCACTTGTGTTCCTAGCAAAGAATTCGGGACCGCTTACGTCGCTAAAGCTTAGGAGTGTGATTTTCACCATTATTTGCATTCCAAATAGCGAAACATTCCAGTGTTACTCTGCGTGCTATGCCCAGATGACGGAAACAGCCTTTTCACGAAGACAAGGTTACCAGAGCATGAAAACATGAGACACCCACCAATGTTTCTGCATGAGAAATTTCCTGTGTGCACACTTAGAAGGAAATGTAAAGGTGTATATAGGTGCTTTCATTGTTGCTTTGCTAACCATGACCTTTCAAGGTGTTTCGCCCGTTCCTTTATGAATACAGCTGTTGCGCACTGTAAGTGCATAAAACGTCGTTTCTTGCACTTGTGTTCCTAGCAAAGAATTCGGGACCGCTTGCGTCGCTAAAGCTTAGGAGTGTCATTTTCACCATTATTTGCATTCCAAATAGCGAAACATTCCAGTGTTATTCTGCGTGCTATGCCCAGATGACGGAAACAGCCTTTTCACGAAGACAAGGTTACCAGAGCATGAAAACATGAGACACGCACCAATGTTTCTGCATGAGAAATTTCCTGTGTGCACACTTAGAAGGAAATGTAAGGTGTATATAGGTGCTTTCATTGTTGCTTTGCTAACCATGACCTTTCAAGGTGTTTCGCCCGTTCCTTTATTGAATACAGCAGTTGCGCACTGTAAGTGCAGTAAAACGTCGTTTCTTGCACTTGTGTTCCTAGCAAAGAATTCGGGACCGCTTGCGTCGCTAAAGCTTAGGAGTGTGATTTTCACCATTATTTGCATTCCAAATAGCGAAACATTCCAGTGTTATTCTGCGTGCTATGCCCAGATGACGGAAACAGCCTTTTCACGAAGACAAGGTTACCAGAGCATCGAAAACATGAGACACGCACCAATGTTTCTGCATGAGAAATTTCCTGTGTGCACACTTAGAAGGAAATGTAAAGGTGTATATAGGTGCTTTCCTTGTTTCTTTGCTAACCATGACCTTTCAAGGTGTTTCGCCCGTTCCTTTATTGAATACAGCTGTTGCGCACTGTAAGTGCGTAAAACGTCGTTTCTTGCACTTGTGTTCCTAGCAAAGAATTCGGGACCGCTTGCGTCGCTAAAGCTTAGGAGTGTCATTTTCACCATTATTTGCATTCCAAATAGCCAACATTCCAGTGTTATTCTGGGTGCTATGCGCAGATGACGGAAACAGCCTTTTCACGAAGACAAGGTTACCACAGCATGAAAACATCAGACATGCACCAATGTTTCTGCATGAGAAATTTCCTGTGTGCAAACTTAGAAGGAAATCTAAAGGTGTATATAGGTGCTTTCATTGTTGCTTTGCTAACCATGACCTTTCAAGGTGTTTCACCAGTTCCTTTTTTGAATACAGCAGTTGCGCACTGTAAGTGCAGTAAAACGTCGTTTCTTGCACTTGTGTTCCTAGCAAAGAATTCGGGACCGCTTGACGTCGCTAAAGCTTAGGAGTGTCGATTTTCACCATTATTTGCATTCCAAATAGCCGAAACATTCCAGTGTTATTCTGCGTGCTATGCCCAGATGACGGAAACAGCCTTTTCACGAAGACAAGGTTACCAGAGCATGAAAACATGAGACACGCACCAATGTTTCTGCATGAGAAATTTCCTGTGTGCACACTTAGAAGGAAATCTAAAGGTGTATATAGGTGCTTTCATTGTTGCTTTGCTAACCATGACCTTTCAAGGTGTTTCGCCCGTTCCTTTTATGAATACAGCTGTTGCGCACTGTAAGTGCGTAAAACGTCGTTTCTTGCACTTGTGTTCCTAGCAAAGAATTCGGGACCGCTTACGTCGCTAAAGCTTAGGAGTGTCATTTTCACCATTATTTGCATTCCAAATAGCCAAACATTCCAGTGTTATTCTGCGTGCTATGCCCAGATGAGGGAAACAGTCTTTTCACGAACACAAGGTTACCAGAGCATGAAAACATGAGACACGCACCAATGTTTCTGAATGAGAAATTTCCTGTGTGCACACTTAGAAGGAAATCTAAGGTGTATATAGGTGCTTTCCTTGTTTCTTTGCTAACCATGACCTTTCAAGGTGTTTCGCCCGTTCCTTTATTGAATACAGCTGTTGCGCACTGTAAGTGCAGTAAAACGTCGTTTCTTGCACTTGTGTTCCTAGCAAAGAATTCGGGACCGCTTGCGTCGCTAAAGCTTAGGAGTGTATTTTCACCATTATTTGCATTCCAAATAGCCAAACATTCCAGTGTTATTCTGCGTGCTATGCCCAGATGAGGGAAACAGTCTTTTCACGAACACAAGGTTACCAGAGCATCAAAACATGAGACACCCACCAATGTTTCTGAATGAGAAATTTCCTGTGTGCACACTTAGAAGGAAATCTAAAGGTGTATATAGGTGCTTTCATTGTTGCTTTGCTTACCATGACCTTTCAAGGTGTTTCGCCCGTTCCTTTAATGAATACAGCTGTTGCGCACTGTAAGTGCGTAAAACGTCGTTTCTTGCACTTGTGTTCCTAGCAAAGAATTTGGGACCGCTTACGTCGCTAAAGCTTAGGAGTGTGATTTTCACCATTATTTGCATTCCAAATAGCGAAACATTCCAGTGTTACTCTGCGTGCTATGCCCAGATGACGGAAACAGCCTTTTCACGAAGACAAGGTTACCAGAGCATGAAAACATGAGACACCCACCAATGTTTCTGAATGAGAAATTTCCTGTGTGCACACTTAGAAGGAAATCTAAAGGTGTATATAGGTGCTTTCATTGTTGCTTTGCTAACCATGACCTTTCAAGGTGTTTCGCCCGTTCCTTTTTTGAATACAGCAGTTGCGCACTGTAAGTGCGTAAAACGTCGTTTCTTGCACTTGTGTTCCTAGCAAAGAATTCGGGACCGCTTACGTCGCTAAAGCTTAGGAGTGTGATTTTCACCATTATTTGCATTCCAAATAGCCGAAACATTCCAGTGTTACTTCTGCGTGCTATGCCCAGATGACGGAAACAGTCCTTTTCACGAACACAAGGTTACCAGAGCATGAAAACATGAGACACCCACCAATGTTTCTGAATGAGAAATTTCCTGTGTGCACACTTAGAAGGAAATCTAAAGGTGTATATAGGTGCTTTCATTGTTGCTTTGCTAACCATGATCTTCAAGGTGTTTCGCCCGTTCCTTTATTGAATACAGCTGTTGCGCACTGTAAGTGCAGTAAAACGTCGTTTCTTGCACTTGTGTTCCTAGCAAAGAATTCGGGACCGCTTGCGTCGCTAAAGCTTAGGAGTGTGATTTTCACCATTATTTGCATTCCAAATAGCGAAACATTCCAGTGTTACTCTGCGTGCTATGCCCAGATGACGGAAACAGCCTTTTCACGAACACAAGGTTACCAGAGCATGAAAACATGAGACACGCACCAATGTTTCTGCATGAGAAATTTCCTGTGTGCACACTTAGAAGGAAATCTAAGGTGTATATAGTGCTTTCCTTGTTCTTTGCTAACCATGACCTTTCAAGGTGTTTCGCCCGTTCCTTATTGAATACAGCTGTTGCGCACGGTAGTGCTAAAACGTCGTTTCTTGCACTTGTGTTCCTAGCAAAGAATTCGGGACCGCTTGCGTCGCTAAAGCTTAGGAGTGTCATTTTCACCATTATTTGCATTCCAAATAGCCATAACATTCCAGTGTTATTCTGCGTGCTATGCCCAGATGACGGAAACAGTCTTTTCACGAAGACAAGGTTACCAGAGCATGAAAACATGAGACACGCACCAATGTTTCTGAATGAGAAATTTCCTGTGTGCACACTTAGAAGGAAATCTAAAGGTGTATATAGGTGCTTTCATTGTTGCTTTGCTAACCATGACCTTTCAAGGTGTTTCGCCCGTTCCTTTATGAATACAGCATGTTGCGCACTGTAAGTGCATAAAACGTCGTTTCTTGCACTTGTGTTCCTAGCAAAGAATTCGGGACCGCTTACGTCGCTAAAGCTTAGGAGTGTGATTTTCACCATTATTTGCATTCCAAATAGCGAAACATTCCAGTGTTACTCTGCGTGCTATGCCCAGATGACGGAAACAGCCTTTTCACGAAGACAAGGTTACCAGAGCATGAAAACATGAGACACGCACCAATGTTTCTGAATGAGAAATTTCCTGTGTGCACACTTAGAAGGAAATCTAAAGGTGTATATAGGTGCTTTCATTGTTGCTTTGCTAACCATGACCTTTCAAGGTGTTTCGCCCGTTCCTTTAATGAATACAGCTGTTGCGCACTGTAAGTGCGTAAAACGTCGTTTCTTGCACTTGTGTTCCTAGCAAAGAATTTGGGACCGCTTACGTCGCTAAAGCTTAGGAGTGTGATTTTCACCATTATTTGCATTCCAAATAGCGAAACATTCCAGTGTTACTCTGCGTGCTATGCCCAGATGACGGAAACAGCCTTTTCACGAAGACAAGGTTACCAGAGCATGAAAACATGAGACACCCACCAATGTTTCTGAATGAGAAATTTCCTGTGTGCACACTTAGAAGGAAATCTAAAGGTGTATATAGGTGCTTTCATTGTTGCTTTGCTTACCATGACCTTTCAAGGTGTTTCGCCCGTTCCTTTAATGAATACAGCTGTTGCGCACTGTAAGTGCGTAAAACGTCGTTTCTTGCACTTGTGTTCCTAGCAAAGAATTCGGGACCGCTTGCGTCGCTAAAGCTTAGGAGTGTCATTTTCACCATTATTTGCATTCCAAATAGCCAAACATTCCAGTGTTATTCTGCGTGCTATGCCCAGATGATGGAAACAGTCTTTTCACGAACACAAGGTTACCAGAGCATGAAAACATGAGACACGCACCAATGTTTCTGCATGAGAAATTTCCTGTGTGCACACTTAGAAGGAAATGCTAAAGGTGTATATAGGTGCTTTCATTGTTGCTTTGCTAACCATGACCTTTCAAGGTGTTTCGCCCGTTCCTTTATTGAATACAGCTGTTGCGCACTGTAAGTGCAGTAAAACGTCGTTTCTTGCACTTGTGTTCCTAGCAAAGAATTCGGGACCGCTTACGTCGCTAAAGCTTAGGAGTGTGATTTTCACCATTATTTGCATTCCAAATAGCGAAACATTCCAGTGTTATTCTGCGTGCTATGCCCAGATGACGGAAACAGCCTTTTCACGAACACAAGGTTACCAGAGCATGAAAACATGAGACACCCACCAATGTTTCTGAATGAGAAATTTCCTGTGTGCACACTTAGAAGGAAATGTGAAGGTGTATATAGGTGCTTTCATTGTTGCTTTGCTAACCATGACCTTTCAAGGTGTTTCGCCCGTTCCTTATTTGAATACAGCTGTTGCGCACTGTAAGTGCGTAAAACGTCGTTTCTTGCACTTGTGTTCCTAGCAAAGATTTCGGGACCGCTTGCGTCGCTAAAGCTTAGGAGTGTCATTTTCACCATTATTTGCATTCCAAATAGCCAAACATTCCAGTGTTATTCTGCGTGCTATGCCCAGATGATGGAAACGGTCTTTTCACGAACACAAGGTTACCAGAGTGAGCGGGGACCCATACTAGATTAATAAGTCTGTCTGATTCATAGAAAGAGTGGTTATAATTTCTTAAGATTTGTTGCGTAGTTTTACTAATGGTGCCCTTACTGTAATTTAGGATCGCGCTTTTTGAATCGCTCACGATCGTACTAACAGAGTCATTCGTGATGGCTAGAGCGATCGCAGACTCCTCCGCTTCAAGGGCGGAGAAGGCCTCGACTGTGGCCGCGTTTAAAATACGGCCGCTCTCGGTCACTACGCTCACAACGTATTTTCGGTTACTCTGCGCCGCCGCATCCACATAAGCAACAGAGTGGTCGCCTTTATACTTGTCCCACAACTCCTTTGCTCTGGCCGCGCGGCGGTTGTCATGCCTTCCTGGGAGCATGTTTTTAGGAACAGGCTTAATGATAAGTTGTCGTCTCGTGATTTGCGGCAAAGGGGTACGTCCTACGGAGGGGACTAGGGGATTCAGGTCCAGCTTGTCCAGAATGTGTCTGCCGACCTGCGTGCTGGAGAGGCGGAAAATCTGCGCCGTTTTGTGTGCCTCGATTATTTCTTCTATAGTGTTGTAGACACCCAACCTCGAAAGCTTGTCCGAATTCGTATACTTGGGTAGCCCCAACGCTACTTTGTATGCCTGGCGGATTAAGACGTTAAGTTTGTTCGTATCCGCTCGCCTAAGGTAATAGTAAGGGAAAGAGTAGACTATGCGACTGATCAGAAAGGCCTGAATCAGCCGACACAGGTCCCCCTCCCTCATTCCTGCGTGTCTTGTAGCTACTCTTTTAATTAATCCGCACAATTGTCGCATTGTGGATTGCAGGCGGCTTATGGCCTGTGCGTTGCCGGTGTTGTGTTGTATGAGCATTCCGAGCACCCGGATGGTGCTCACAGAAGGGACTGGGCCGGATTCCATTCGAACCCCAATCGCGGAGGCCTGCAGGGGACCGTTTGTTTTGTCTGTTCTGCCTTTGATTATCAGTAATTCGGACTTTTGGGCGGAGCATGTTAAGCCGTTCAGTTTGACATAGTTGTTAACCGTATCTGCAGCCGCTTGCAATGCTTCTGCAATTTCTCCATCTGAGCCAGAGTTTGTCCAAATTGTTATGTCATCTGCATAAATTGAATGCTTAACGTGAGGTATTGCATCTAGGAGGGCAGGTAGGTTCCTCATAGTAATGTTAAAGAGGAACGGCGAAAGAATTGCGCCTTGCGGGGTTCCTCGTGTTCCTAAAGTGAAGCGTTCGCTTTTGAGGTTGCCCAGATGAATTTCTGCAGTTCTCTCACTAAGAAAGTTTGAGATATATGTGTAACTGCGTTTCCCCACGTTCATCTGGCTCAGGTTAGTTAAGATTGAACTGTGTGTAACGCCGGCACCGAGGCAGTCGCGATCGTCTCAACAACGCAACGTCGTCTTCTTCTCTGCGCGTTTCTCTCGAGCCACTGGCGCCTGTCTCAAACCACTGGCGCGCTGTAACATTTCTCCTCTCCCAGACGAAGCCCTCCGGGCGAGTCACTCCTGTTGCCTGCATGTGAAAGGCTTTAGACGGGCGACATGCGTCACGTCGGTTTTAGATGAGCGTCTTCCGCTTGAAGTGAGGCGTGCAATTTTATAGGCCACCTCACTCAGACGCTCTAGGATTACGAATGGTCCGGCGTATTCCGCGAGTAGCTTTTGGCACAAGCCACGCTTGCGTACGGGGGTCCACAGCCAAACGAGGTCACCGGGAACATAGGTGACATTCCTGTGGTGACTGTCATGGCGTGCTTTTGAACAGTCCTGTGAAGCCAACGTCCTGTGAAGCAAGTCGACGGGCCTCCTCTGCACGACACAAAACCTCTGCGATGGCCGAGTCGTCATGAACAACAAAGGAGAAGATTGTATCCAGCGTATGTCGAGGTGGACGAGCGTACAGGAGGTAGAAAGGGCTATAGCCGGTGGTCTCGTGTTTCGCAGAGTTGAAAGCGTACGTGACGAATGGCAATACTTCATCCCAGTTCTTGTGGTCTGAAGCGACGTACATCGATAACATGCTAATCAATGTTCGGTTCGTACGCTCAACCAAACCATTTGTCTGTGGGTGATAAGCTGTGGAATGTCGGAACTTCGAGGCACACAAACGAAGTAATTCTTCGGCGACATCGGCCGTAAACTGGCGACCACGGTCACTTATTATCACGCGAGGCGGCCCGTGTCGGAGTATAATCGAACGCAGCATGAACTCAGAAACCTCAGTTGCGGTGGCGGACGGTAGGGCTTCTGTCTCACAGTAGCGTGTCAGGTAGTCGGCGCACAGGATTATCCACCGGTTGCCTTTTGAAGAACGCGGAAACGGTCCGATCAGGTCTATGCCAACTTTTTCAAAAGGGGAGCTGGGGGGCGTTACTGGCTGTAGTTGACCGGCTGAAGCAGCAGTTGGTCGCTTGTGGCTCTGACACTGGGTACAGCTGGCTACATAGACATCAATCGTCTTGCGCATTCGAGGCCAGTAAAATCGTTCTTTGGTACGAGGCAGCGTTCGTGCGGCTCCAAGATGACCAGACGTGGGGTCATCGTGTGTAACATGCAGAACAGACGATCGAAGGGATTCCGGAACCACCAGTAGAAAGCGGGCGCCAGTCGTGGATAAATTCCTCTTGTAAAGAAGGTCATCTCGGATACAGTATGGGTTTTCGGTCATGGAACCTTCTGCTGCTGAGAAAATGTTTTTCAAACTGGGGTCTTTGCGCTGCTCGGCGGCGAAAGTCAAAGCGTCGGGAAAGTCACGCGACAGAGAAGCGATAAGGTGGTCGAAGTTATCGGCGTCACAATCTGTTGTAGGTAGTGGCATCCTAGAAAGGCAATCCGCATCGGCATGTCGACGGCCACTCTTGTAGGAAATAGTAAACACGTATTCTTGTAAGCGCATCGCCCATCGCGCGAGGCGACCGGATGGATCCCGAAGGTTCACCAACCAACACAGGGAATGGTGGTCGGTTACAATGGTGAAATGGTGGCCATATATGTACGAGCGGAACCGCTGTACGGCAAATACTACCGCTAAGCACTCCTGTTCGGTCACGGTATAATTGCGCTCAGGTTTGCTTAAAGAGCGGCTCGCGTAGGCCACGACATGTTCTTTGTTGTCAGCGCGTTGAATGAGGACGGCGCCGACGCCAATGCCACTTGCGTCTGTGTGAATCTCCGTTGGTAATGAAGGATCAAAGTGCCAAAGTATTGGCCGCGAAGTTAATAATAACTTCAGTTGGCGAAAAGCGGCGGCGCACTCAGGGGTCCAGTGGAACGGGGTGTTCTTGCGTAAAAGATTCGCCAGGGTGTGTGCGACATCCGAGAACCCACGTATGAACCGCCGGAAATATGAGCAGAGCCCCAGGAAACTGCGTAGCTGCTTCACAGATTTTGGTTGTGCGAATGATTCAACTGCTGCTGTCTTCTGCGGGTCAGGTCTAATGCCGTGTCTATCCACGAGATGTCCTAATAGCAGTGTTTGGCGTTCGCCAAAACGGCACTTCTTCGAGTTGAGCACAAGACCGGCCTTCTTAACGCAGTCGAGTACGATATCCAAACGAGTGTTATGTTCGTGAAATGTGCGCCCAAAAATGACGACGTCATCAAGATAGCACATACAAATCTGCCATTTCAGACCACGCAGAATGGTGTCCATGAATCTTTCAAATGTCGCAGGGGCATTGCACAGTCCAAACGGCATGACGTTAAATTCATACAGCCCATCAGGCGTAACAAATGCCGTTTTCTCCTTGTCATCTGGATGCATAGGGATTTGCCAATATCCGGATCTCAAATCAACAGAAGAAAAATAGGAAGCGGAATGTAAGCAGTCTATGGCATCATCAATGCGCGGGAGCGGGTAGACGTCTTTCTTAGTAACGGAATTCAATCTGCGATAGTCAACGCAGAATCTCCACGTACCATCTTTCTTTTCACAAGGATGACGGGAGCGGCCCAGGGACTCGCCGATTCTTGAATTATTCCTTTCGACAGCATCTCTTGCACTTGCTCGTTAATAACCTTGCGTTCGGATGGTGCGACTCTGTAGGGCTTCTGCCGTATGGGGTGTGCTGACGCGGTGTTGATCCGATGACGTATTCGAGACGCTGGAATTGAAGGTGTTTTGCTGCTCTGTGAAAAGTCGAACACTTCCGAGTGCTTGGCGAGAACGTCCAGAAGTACATGACGCTCACTTGGGCTTAGTGACTTGTCGATCATTCGTAAAAGCTGCGAATCGTCGGAACCTTTGGGACGTAAACGCGCATTCTCTTCAGCAGCATCAACAAAGGCAACTAGGGTCGTAGACAATTCGGGTTTAAACAAAGCAAGTCCATACTCCTGTGCGTCCTTCAAGTACAGATACCACGCAATGAGGTACTAAAATGTTCTTTTTTATGCATGCTGAATGAATCGGTTCTAGTGTGGCATCGAACATGGCAGGATGGTCACTGGAGCACGTAACTGGAACGCACATGGCAGAAAACGGGGGAACAACTGTGTCCTCAGAGACAAAGAAGATACAGTCGGTCCGGGGTGAATTCTCGAAGAGCGTACCCGGACAACTACCATGCACGGAGATGTTCCCGCTCCTACAGTCAACAGTTGCTCCACAGTCCCTCAAAAAATCAAGACCCAAAATAACGTCATGCGTGGACCGCTTTATCACTGCAAATTCCGTGGGAAACACTTTACCGCACAAAAACACGTTTGCGGTACAAACACCCACCGGACACAACGTATCACCACTCACACCACGGAACGTCGCACCACGACTTGGAGAAAACATCACTTTCTGACCTAAAATGTTCTTAAAACTTGCACTCATCACCGAAATGGTCGCCCCAGTATCCACAAGTGCCATTGTAGCCACTCCATCAACAAGTACATAAACTTTGTTCTTTAGTAATAACGCTGACGGGGGTATATCTGTCGGAAATGCCTGGTATCCTGCGGCTTCACCCCCAATGGCCGCACCAACTAGTTTTCCGGCGGCCTCTGACCGAAGCGTAACGCCGCCACCAGCTCCACGTGTCCCACGGTCTCCATCACCGCGCCGACGCTTCCGGTCAGAGGCCGGCGAGGAGTACCGTACACGTGTAGGCATGTGTGGTGGCCGTTGCGGAGAGAACGGGCTGTCGAAAGGCTGGGAGTAAGGGACGAACGGGGGCTCTCGCTGGTATGACGAGCGATTATTGCAAAATCGTGCAATGTGTCCAGCGATGCCACAGCTGTAGCACACTGGTAAAGGTCGAGACACACGTTGCTGCTCATAATAGCCAGTCCTCTCTCTAGGCGTAGGGTAGTAGCGCCGATCTTCTCGGACACCGTAGTCAGGAGGCGACTGCCGAGATAGACGAGGAGGGCGAAAGCGCCGTTCGAAATTGGAGGGCGTCCATTTTGAAAACCCCGACGGCAGTCGCCCTCGGTGTTCAGTGGCGTCTGCTACATTAACTGAAGGTTGCCATGGAGCTGCAGTTGCCGGAGCTCTCACACGTTGGGTTTCTCTCGCATAGATGTCTTCGTAATCGGAGGGACACTGAGAAATCTCCTCATGTCGACGCAATTCTTCTCGTACAATCTGCCGAATTGTCGAGGAAAGATCGCTCGACGACATTGTGTCGACGCTATTGCCTTTGCTACCATGACCTTTCAAGGTGTTTCCGCCCGTTCTGTTCTTGAATACAGCGGTTGCGCACTGGATAAGGTGCAGTAAAACGTCGTTTCTTGCACTTGTGTTCCTAGCAAAGAATTCGGGACCGCTTGCCGTCGCTAAAGCTTAGGAGTGTCATTTTCACCATTATTTGCATTCCAAATAGCCAAACATTCAGTGTTATTCCGCGTGCTATGCCAGATGAGGGAAAACAGCCTTTTCACGACAGACAAGGTTACCAGAGCATGAAAACATGAGCACGCACCAATGTTTCTGCATGAGAAATTTCCTGTGTGCACAATTAGAAGGAAATTTAAAGGGGTATATAGGTGCTTTCATTGTGTCTTTGCTTACCATGACTTTCAAGGTGTTTCGCCGTTCCTTTAATGAATACAGCCGTTGCGCACTGTAAGTGCGTAAAACGTCGTTTCTTGCACTTGTGTTCCTAGCAAAGAATTCGGGACCGCTTACGTCGCTAAAGCTTAGGAGTGTCATTTTCACCATTATTTGCATTCCAAATAGCCAAACATTCCAGTGTTATTCTGCGTGCTATGCCCAGATGACGGGAAACAGTCCTTTTCACGAACACAAGGTTACCAGAGCATGAAAACATGAGACACGCACCAATGTTTCTGAATGAGAAATTTCCTGTGTGCACACTTAGAAGGAAATCTAAAGGTGTATATAGGTGCTTTCATTGTTGCTTTGCTTACCATGACCTTTCAAGGTGTTTCGCCCGTTCCTTTAATGAATACAGCTGTTGCGCACTGTAAGTGCAGTAAAACGTCGTTTCTTGCACTTGTGTTCCTAGCAAAGAATTTGGGACCGCTTACGTCGCTAAAGCTTAGGAGTGTGATTTTCACCATTATTTGCATTCCAAATAGCGAAACATTCCAGTGTTATTCTGCGTGCTATGCCCAGATGACGGAAACAGCCTTTTCACGAACACAAGGTTACCAGAGCATGAAAACATGAGACACGCACCAATGTTTCTGCATGAGAAATTTCCTGTGTGCACACTTAGAAGGAAATCTAAAGGTGTATATAGGTGCTTTCCTTGTTTCTTTGCTAACCATGACCTTTCAAGGTGTTTCGCCCGTTCCTTTATTGAATACAGCTGTTGCGCACTGTAAGTGCAGTAAAACGTCGTTTCTTGCACTTGTGTTCCTAGCAAAGAATTCGGGACCGCTTGCGTCGCTAAAGCTTAGGAGTGTCATTTTCACCATTATTTGCATTCCAAATAGCCAAACATTCCAGTGTTATTCTGCGTGCTATGCCCAGATGACGGAAACAGCCTTTTCACGAACACAAGGTTACCAGAGCATGAAAACATGAGACACGCACCAATGTTTCTGAATGAGAAATTTCCTGTGTGCACACTTAGAAGGAAATCTAAAGGTGTATATAGGTGCTTTCATTGTTGCTTTGCTAACCATGACCTTTCAAGGTGTTTCGCCCGTTCCTTTATGAATACAGCTGTTGCGCACTGTAAGTGCGTAAAACGTCGTTTCTTGCACTTGTGTTCCTAGCAAAGAATTCGGGACCGCTTGCGTCGCTAAAGCTTAGAGTGTGATTTTCACCAATATTTGCATTCCAAATAGCCAACATTCCAGTGTTATTCTGCGTGCTATGCCCAGATGAGGGAAACAGTCTTTTCACGAACACAAGGTTACCAGAGCATGAAAACATGAGACACGCACCAATGTTTCTGCATGAGAAATTTCCTGTGTGCACACTTAGAAGGAAATGTGAAGGTGTATATAGGTGCTTTCCTTGTTTCTTTGCTAACCATGACCTTTCAAGGTGTTTCGCCCGTTCCTTTAATGAATACAGCTGTTGCGCACTGTAAGTGCGTAAAACGTCGTTTTGTAAGTGCGTAAAACGTCGTTTCTTGCACTTGTGTTCCTAGCAAAGAATTCGGGACCGCTTGCGTCGCTAAAGCTTAGGAGTGTCATTTTCACCATTATTTGCATTCCAAATAGCGAAACATTCCAGTGTTATTCTGCGTGCTATGCCCAGATGACGGAAACAGCCTTTTCACGAAGACAAGGTTACCAGAGCATGAAAACATGAGACACGCACCAATGTTTCTGCATGAGAAATTTCCTGTGTGCACACTTAGAAGGAAATCTAAAGGTGTATATAGGTGCTTTCATTGTTGCTTTGCTAACCATGACCTTTCAAGGTGTTTCGCCCGTTCCTTTTTTGAATACAGCAGTTGCGCACTGTAAGTGCATAAAACGTCGTTTCTTGCACTTGTGTTCCTAGCAAAGAATTCGGGACCGCTTGCGTCGCTAAAGCTTAGGAGTGTCATTTTCACCATTATTTGCATTCCAAATAGCGAAACATTCCAGTGTTATTCTGCGTGCTATGCCCAGATGAGGGAAAACAGTCTTTTCACGAACACAAGGTTACCAGAGCATCAAAACATGAGACACCCACCAATGTTTCTGAATGAGAAATTTCCTGTGTGCACACTTAGAAGGAAATCTAAAGGTGTATATAGGTGCTTTCATTGTTGCTTTGCTAACCATGACCTTTCAAGGTGTTTCGCCCGTTCCTTTATGAATACAGCTGTTGCGCACTGTAAGTGCGTAAAACGTCGTTTCTTGCACTTGTGTTCCTAGCAAAGAATTCGGGACCGCTTACGTCGCTAAAGCTTAGGAGTGTGATTTTCACCATTATTTGCATTCCAAATAGCCAAACATTCCAGTGTTATTCTGCGTGCTATGCCCAGATGACGGAAACAGCCTTTTCACGAACACAAGGTTACCAGAGCATGAAAACATGAGACACGCACCAATGTTTCTGAATGAGAAATTTCCTGTGTGCACACTTAGAAGGAAATCTAAAGGTGTATATAGGTGCTTTCATTGTTGCTTTGCTAACCATGACCTTTCAAGGTGTTTCGCCCGTTCCTTTATGAATACAGCTGTTGCGCACTGTAAGTGCGTAAAACGTCGTTTCTTGCACTTGTGTTCCTAGCAAAGAATTCGGGACCGCTTACGTCGCTAAAGCTTAGGAGTGTCATTTTCACCATTATTTGCATTCCAAATAGCCGAAACATTCCAGTGTTATTCTGCGTGCTATGCCCAGATGACGGAAACAGCCTTTTCACGAAGACAAGGTTACCAGAGCATCAAAACATGAGACACGCACCAATGTTTCTGCATGAGAAATTTCCTGTGTGCACACTTAGAAGGAAATCTAAAGGTGTATATAGGTGCTTTCATTGTTGCTTTGCTAACCATGACCTTTCAAGGTGTTTCGCCCGTTCCTTTAATGAATACAGCTGTTGCGCACTGTAAGTGCGTAAAACGTCGTTTCTTGCACTTGTGTTCCTAGCATAGAATTGGGCCGCTTACGTGCTAAAGCTTAGGAGTGTGATTTTCACCATTATTTGCATTCCAAATAGCGAAACATTCCAGTGTTATTCTGCGTGCTATGCCCAGATGACGGAAACAGCCTTTTCACGAACACAAGGTTTCCAGAGCATCGAAACATGAGACACGCACCAATGTTTCTGAATGAGAAATTTCCTGTGTGCACACTTAGAAGGAAATCTAAAGGTGTATATAGGTGCTTTCATTGTTGCTTTGCTAACCATGACCTTTCAAGGTGTTTCGCCCGTTCCTTTTTTGAATACAGCAGTTGCGCACTGTAAGTGCATAAAACGTCGTTTCTTGCACTTGTGTTCCTAGCAAAGAATTCGGGACCGCTTACGTCGCTAAAGCTTAGGAGTGTGCATTTTCACCATTATTTGCATTCCAAATAGCGAAACATTCCAGTGTTATTCTGCGTGCTATGCCCAGATGACGGAAACAGCCTTTTCACGAACACAAGGTTACCAGAGCATGAAAACATGAGACACGCACCAATGTTTCTGAATGAGAAATTTCCTGTGTGCACACTTAGAAGGAAATCTAAAGGTGTATATAGGTGCTTTCATTGTTGCTTTGCTAACCATGACCTTTCAAGGTGTTTCGCCCGTTCCTTTATTGAATACAGCTGTTGCGCACTGTAAGTGCAGTAAAACGTCGTTTCTTGCACTTGTGTTCCTAGCAAAGAATTCGGGACCGCTTGCGTCGCTAAAGCTTAGGAGTGTCATTTTCACCATTATTTGCATTCCAAATAGCCAAACATTCCAGTGTTATTCTGCGTGCTATGCCCAGATGAGGAAACAGCCTTTTCACGAACACAAGGTTACCAGAGCATGAAAACATGAGACACGCACCAATGTTTCTGAATGAGAAATTTCCTGTGTGCACACTTAGAAGGAAATCTAAAGGTGTATATAGGTGCTTTCATTGTTGCTTTGCTAACCATGACCTTTCAAGGTGTTTCGCCCGTTCCTTTAATTGAATACAGCATGTTGCGCACTGTAAGTGCAGTAAAACGTCGTTTCTTGCACTTGTGTTCCTAGCAAAGAATTTGGGACCGCTTACGTCGCTAAAGCTTAGGAGTGTGATTTTCACCATTATTTGCATTCCAAATAGCGAAACATTCCAGTGTTACTCTGGGTGCTATGCCCAGATGACGGAAACAGCCTTTTCACGAACACAAGGTTACCAGAGCATGAAAACATGAGACACGCACCAATGTTTCTGAATGAGAAATTTCCTGTGTGCACACTTAGAAGGAAATCTAAAGGTGTATATAGGTGCTTTCATTGTTGCTTTGCTAACCATGACCTTTCAAGGTGTTTCGCCCGTTCCTTTATGAATACAGCTGTTGCGCACTGTAAGTGCATAAAACGTCGTTTCTTGCACTTGTGTTCCTAGCAAAGAATTCGGGACCGCTTACGTCGCTAAAGCTTAGGAGTGTGCATTTTCACCATATTTGCATTCCAAATAGCCAAACATTCCAGTGTTATTCTGCGTGCTATGCCCAGATGAGGGAAACAGTCTTTTCACGAACACAAGGTTACCAGAGCATGAAAACATGAGACACGCACCAATGTTTCTGAATGAGAAATTTCCTGTGTGCACACTTAGAAGGAAATCTAAAGGTGTATATAGGTGCTTTCATTGTTGCTTTGCTTACCATGACCTTTCAAGGTGTTTCGCCCGTTCCTTTAATGAATACAGCTGTTGCGCACTGTAAGTGCAGAAAACGTCGTTTCTTGCACTTGTGTTCCTAGCAAAGAATTCGGGACCGCTTGAGTCGCTAAAGCTTAGAAGTGTGATTTTCACCATTATTTGCATTCCAAATAGCGAAACATTCCAGTGTTATTCTGCGTGCTATGCCCAGATGACGGAAACAGCCTTTTCACGAAGACAAGGTTACCAGAGCATGAAAACATGAGACACGCACCAATGTTTCTGAATGAGAAATTTCCTGTGTGCACACTTAGAAGGAAATCTAAAGGTGTATATAGGTGCTTTCATTGTTGCTTTGCTAACCATGACCTTTCAAGGTGTTTCGCCCGTTCCTTTATGAATACAGCTGTTGCGCACTGTAAGTGCGTAAAACGTCGTTTCTTGCACTTGTGTTCCTAGCAAAGAATTCGGGACCGCTTGAGTCGCTAAAGCTTAGGAGTGTGATTTTCACCATTATTTGCATTCCAAATAGCCAAACATTCCAGTGTTATTCTGCGTGCTATGCCCAGATGAGGAAACAGTCTTTTCACGAACACAAGGTTACCAGAGCATCGAAAACATGAGACACGCACCAATGTTTCTGCATGAGAAATTTCCTGTGTGCACACTTAGAAGGAAATCTAAAGGTGTATATAGGTGCTTTCATTGTTGCTTTGCTAACCATGACCTTTCAAGGTGTTTCGCCCGTTCCTTTATGAATACAGCTGTTGCGCACTGTAAGTGCGTAAAACGTCGTTTCTTGCACTTGTGTTCCTAGCAAAGAATTCGGGACCGCTTGCGTCGCTAAAGCTTAGGAGTGTCATTTTCACCATTATTTGCATTCCAAATAGCCAAACATTCCAGTGTTATTCTGCGTGCTATGCCCAGATGACGGAAACAGCCTTTTCACGAACACAAGGTTACCAGAGCATGAAAACATGAGACACGCACCAATGTTTCTGCATGAGAAATTTCCTGTGTGCACACTTAGAAGGAAATCTAAAGGTGTATATAGGTGCTTTCATTGTTGCTTTGCTAACCATGACCTTTCAAGGTGTTTCGCCCGTTCCTTTAATGAATACAGCTGTTGCGCACTGTAAGTGCGTAAAACGTCGTTTCTTGCACTTGTGTTCCTAGCAAAGAATTCGGGACCGCTTGCGTCGCTAAAGCTTAGGAGTGTCATTTTCACCATTATTTGCATTCCAAATAGCCAAACATTCCAGTGTTATTCTGCGTGCTATGCCCAGATGACGGAAACAGCCTTTTCACGAAGACAAGGTTACCAGAGCATGAAAACATGAGACACGCACCAATGTTTCTGCATGAGAAATTTCCTGTGTGCACACTTAGAAGGAAATCTAAAGGTGTATATAGGTGCTTTCATTGTTGCTTTGCTAACCATGACCTTTCAAGGTGTTTCGCCCGTTCCTTAATGAATGCAGCTGTTGCGCACTGTAAGTGCGTAAAACGTCGTTTCTTGCACTTGTGTTCCTAGCAAAGAATTCGGGACCGCTTACGTCGCTAAAGCTTAGGAGTGTCATTTTCACCATTATTTGCATTCCAAATAGCGAAACATTCCAGTGTTATTCTGCGTGCTATGCCCAGATGACGGAAACAGCCTTTTCACGAAGACAAGGTTACCAGAGCATGAAAACATGAGACACGCACCAATGTTTCTGAATGAGAAATTTCCTGTGTGCACACTTAGAAGGAAATGTAAGGTGTATATAGGTGCTTTCCTTGTTTCTTTGCTAACCATGACCTTTCAAGGTGTTTCGCCCGTTCCTTTAATGAATACAGCTGTTGCGCACTGTAAGTGCAGAAAACGTCGTTTGTTGCACTTGTGTTCCTAGCAAAGAATTCGGGACCGCTTGAGTCGCTAAAGCTTAGAAGTGTGATTTTCACCATTATTTGCATTCCAAATAGTGAAACATTCCAGTGTTATTCTGCGTGCTATGCCCAGATGAAGGAAACAGCCTTTTCACGAACACAAGGTTTCCAGAGCATCGAAACATGACACGCACCAATGTTTCTGCATTAGAAATTTCCTGTGCGCACACTTAGAAGGAAATCTGAAGGTGTATATAGGTGCTTTCCTTGTTTCTTTGCTAACCATGACCTTTCAAGGCGTTTCACCCGTTCCTTTTTTGAATACAGCTGTTGCGCACTGTAAGTGCATAAAACGTCGTTTCTTGCACTTGTGTTCCTAGCAAAGAATTCGGGACCGCTTGCGTCGCTAAAGCTTAGGAGTGTGATTTTCACCATTATTTGCATTCCAAATAGCGAAACATTCCAGTGTTATTCTGCGTGCTATGCCCAGATGACGGAAACAGCCTTTTCACGAACACAAGGTTACCAGAGCATGAAAACATGAGACACGCACCAATGTTTCTGAATGAGAAATTTCCTGTGTGCACACTTAGAAGGAAATCTAAGGTGTATATAGGTGCTTTCATTGTTGCTTTGCTAACCATGACCTTTCAAGGTGTTTCGCCCGTTCCTTTATGAATACAGCTGTTGCGCACTGTAAGTGCGTAAAACGTCGTTTCTTGCACTTGTGTTCCTAGCAAAGAATTCGGGACCGCTTGCGTCGCTAAAGCTTAGGAGTGTATTTTCACCATTATTTGCATTCCAAATAGCGAAACATTCCAGTGTTATTCTGCGTGCTATGCCCAGATGACGGAAACAGCCTTTTCACGAACACAAGGTTACCAGAGCATGAAAACATGAGACACGCACCAATGTTTCTGAATGAGAAATTTCCTGTGTGCACACTTAGAAGGAAATCTAAGGTGTATATAGGTGCTTTCATTGTTGCTTTGCTAACCATGACCTTTCAAGGTGTTTCGCCCGTTCCTTTATGAATACAGCTGTTGCGCACTGTAAGTGCGTAAAACGTCGTTTCTTGCACTTGTGTTCCTAGCAAAGAATTCGGGACCGCTTGCGTCGCTAAAGCTTAGGAGTGTCATTTTCACCATTATTTGCATTCCAAATAGCGAAACATTCCAGTGTTATTCTGCGTGCTATGCCCAGATGACGGAAACAGCCTTTTCACGAACACAAGGTTACCAGAGCATCAAAACATGAGACACGCACCAATGTTTCTGAATGAGAAATTTCCTGTGTGCACACTTAGAAGGAAATGTAAAGGTGTATATAGGTGCTTTCCTTGTTTCTTTGCTAACCATGACCTTTCAAGGTGTTTCGCCCGTTCCTTTAATGAATACAGCTGTTGCGCACTGTAAGTGCGTAAAACATCGTTTCTTGCACTTGTGTTCCTAGCAAAGAATTTGGGACCGCTTACGTCGCTAAAGCTTAGGAGTGTGATTTTCACCATTATTTACATTCCAATAGCGAAACATTCCAGTGTTATTCTGCGTGCTATGCCCAGATGACGGAAACGGTCTTTTCACGAACACAAGGATTACCAGAGCATGAAAGCATGAGACACGCACCAATGTTCTGCATGAGAACTTTCCTGTGTGCACACTTAGAAGGAAATTGTAAGGTGTATATAAGTGCTTTCTTGTTTCTTTGCTAACCATGACCTTTCAAGGTGTTTCGCCCGTTCCTTATTTGAATACAGCTGTTGCGCACTGTAAGTGCGTAAAACGTCGTTTCTTGCACTTGTGTTCCTCGGAAAGAATTCGGGACCGCTTGCGTCGCTAAAGCTTAGGAGTGTCATTTTCACTATTATTAGCCTTCCAAATAGGCAAACATTCCAGTGTTATTCTGCGTGCTAGGCCCAGATGATGGAAACGGTCTTTTCACGAATACAAGGTTACCAGAGCACCAAAAGCGTGCCGCGCTGGCTGGTGGCTTGGAGGGCCGTGGTTCGAATCGCAGCCTTCGTGAAATTTTTTTTCTTTCGGTGTTTCATTTTTTTTGTAAGAACTATTAACGCTAACACAACTGCTCTGAAGGAGCCGTAATGTTATTTTAAATCGCGTTGGTGTCAGTGGCAGAATCGCGTTGGCGTCAGTGGCAGGCGCGCTAGCGCCCGTCGCTGACGCTCCTGGCTCTGGCAGTAGTTACACGAGCAAAATAGTGAGAGCGCCGAAGGCGCACCGCGAAGCGGCAACGTATGTCAACGGGCTCTCCAGTGACACGGGCGAACCACGGACACGGTTAAAATAGCTATAAGAGGAAATGCGCCGGCAGGGATAAACTGCCGGCAACTATTCTGCTGGTCTGTTTTGCCGGCTGCCGGCACTATAGGCGCGGCCTTGGAGAAAACTTGCGTATGTGCCATGTGCACGGTTCAGCATAGGATCACAAATCAAGATGGAACTAAATGGAAAATTATAAATAGTCAGCTCTGTAGGGCATTGTCATAAAGGCGTCAAATATGTGAGTGGTTCTCACCAATGTCCAGGTACATTAAATTTCTCATGTTATAGGATACAGCCCGGAATTTTCTATGATAGACAACTCCAGTGCGACATGGTATTTTTTTTTCTTCTTGTTTTATGTGAATTCCAGTCCTCATGAAGTTTTGAATGCAGTCACTTGGGCAGTGCTGCTTGGACTGTTTCAGGCCTGCATAAAAGTTAAATATTAGCTTTCGTGTACCTAAATGTAATTAATCCGGGGTGAAATGGCGCACACTTAAGCTTAGCCCGAACCCATATTCTTTGCCGGTTCGACACCCCAGTTAAAATACAACTGCAATTTGGCATTTAGATAGAAGCCTCGATAGAAGGAATCACCGCTTGAGTAATTCATAACAAAGAAACAAGTGCACAACCAGAGCATTATCCTAGTGCATGTGAGTATACCTGTCAAAAAAAACTATATAAGTGGGAAAATTCAATAACTTTTCATTTTATCACTACCAAGAAGCAAACAATTTGTGATTCACAGGAAAGAAATTATGCAGATAAGACAGGATCATTTCTGCACAGTGTTGTCATTTGTGTATATACCAGTGCCAGCCTGTGAACAACCGAAATCACACCCCTGTGGCCAGAAAAAGAAAGTGAAACTTGACTGAGCTACAAGGTCAAGAAGGTTAATGTACCTGCATTAAGAGAAAATCAAGCAGACTTTCCAAAAGCAACGTGAATGTAAAGTTACGTCATGAACACCCTTAGCAAGAACAAAATTATTGCAGCAGGCACGTCTCAAAGAAATCAATTCGATGCGCTCCATGACCCAACATACTCAGGCACTGGCCTATACAGTCTTCTATGCAACACATGTTGCAAACAGTGGCCGACAGCCATCGGGTGTATTTGTGCCAGGTTCTACCACGACAGAGCATGTGTGTGCAACGCCTGGGAGATGCCACACGTGTGCGCTATGGTTAAAAGCAGGGATGAGTTTTTTATGTACCGACTACAATTGTTAGTCCGAGTTATGGTTGTACGAACAGCAGCGAGCAATGTACAGCAAGCCGCAAAGACTCCAGGCCACAGTACCAATGCTCCGCCACTAGGCTAGGCCACGTTTCAGTTGCTACAATTTCAGTTGTCAGCCCCTTTAATGCAAATGAAACAGGACTGTTTATAAAGAAAAATAAAAAGAGTGCACCGTGTCCAGCAACCGCTGCGACAGTAGTACTAGCAACGGCCCCTAGACGTGTCGTGGCAGTATATAAAGCACAGAAAAAAGAAGCTACTTCTTGAGAAGTACAAGCAGCCTTGCAGCTAGTTGTGCAACGACATGCCGATTTACTGGATCGCCAATATGAAGGCATGTACAACCAAAGATCTTTTAAGTGCCTGGCTGCTGCAGTTCCATAGGCTAATGACTAGAAGAGGAAGGTGCCACATAAGCCAGCCCCAGCTAGAACAATTGACCTGGCTTGCTTTCTCTAAATATGGCATCAGTGCTCCTGCCAATGTGACATCTGGCTTCTGTCAGCGTCGATACACACATATATGCTTAAAAAAAAACGTGTCAAGCTTATGAGCTATATAACAAAATTCGCATGGAAGGGTACGCATTGTGGCTAGAATGACTGACAGGCTATAAGGTAACTTGACACATTTGGCCATTTACGTCGTCACAATAAAATCACATGTGGCACATACCTGCATTCGTCGGCCAGGCATACGCTTGTCTGCCCTACAGGTGGTTGAATGTTTACCCACCTATGTCAAATTACATAAATGTGATGTCAAATAAATTTAGTGATAAATTAAAACAACCATGCCAAAGAATCGTTAAGACAATGCAGAATGGTCCTCACCACCAAGCTGTCTCAGCATGCAGTAAGGGACCAGTGCATATTCTTTTCAAAAAATAAAAAGACAAAAACTCACAACATATGAAAAACACTGCGACTATGTGCTTGGAGCAAAGGACTGCAGTACCATGAAACTCATAACGTAGGAAACCAAATTGCCACTTCATTGATCTGCACATCTCTCTCCACCAGCACATTCTCTACTTTGAGATGCATCGCACATTAGCACCAAATCCTCTGCCCCACCCTTTCCGTTTACACGTGCAGCCACCACAGAATGGCACTATGTTCTGACACTCCTGCTGGCCCTGCCAGCACCCGCACAATCTTCTTCGTAGCCCATTTGTAGTGAGCGCTCATGTTTTTAATGCCAATTTTTTCATGCTCTAAATGCTAAAATCAATTTCTGATCTCATTCAATCAATTTCTGATTTCAATCTGATTTCTGATTAAATCAATCAATTTCTGATTTCTATGCATCAGACATAACAGGCAGAAATGCAATGGCAAAAATATACCACATCAAGCGCTGTCACGCAAAGCGAAATTTGAAGTGCATGCCTTGAAACTGCATCACATGGTTTGTTTTGTTTTTGTCTGTTTAGTGGATTGGTGCATAGCGGCCTGCAGGAAAAAAAATCTGATAAGAGGGTTATGAAGTAGGAGACTTTTACGTCTGAATCTTTGATTTCAGTGATTGTCGGCTCCTTTCATATGTACGGTATGATAAGCCACCATATATTTGTGTGCGATACCAAAGTCATTCTCTGCTTTAGACCTTCATGAAGAGTCTTAACTGTCAATGTTTTACATTTTTCTTCATTGCAGTGATTTCTGCTAATGTGCTGTGACACTGTAAAATACATGCAGATTGCTTTTTTTTCTTTGTTCATAATTTTCTGAGCATTATGTTTGATCTCCCATATGCAATGATTATTTGCGTTTTTCATGATGAATCAATTTCTGATCTCCTTACTTCTATTCTATGAGAATGAGTTATCCGCAACACACCCTATATTAGCTAAGAACGGTCACCCTCTGGTTCTGCCGCATCGAAAAACGTCTTGTTGTTTTACGTCATTTGCTTTTTCATTTCGAGTGGCGAACTATCTAATTTCACTCTGCTGAGACCTGCAAACATTGAACACAAAGTTTTCGCAAAGTGAAGCACCATGACCTTCCAGAATGGGCCCTGCAAAGTTAATTTTTGCGAATAAAGGCAGTGCAAGGTAGTTTCAGAAGCTAGTGTTGCTATGGGCAAACAATGGGAGCGCGGCTGACATGGCAGGCATCTTAAAGTAGAGGAGGCACAGTTTCCACAAATGCAAAGCAGTACATGCTAACAACTGAAAAGAGCAGAAGAAATACTAATGAGGTCAACATACACCCCAAAAAATATTCCTTGGCTGTGCAAGGCAGTGTATGGGTAATGTCATTGAGGTGATGAAAGGGTGCTATTTTCAGCTGCATTAGTTAAGCGTTTGGCCCAGTGTTGAGGGGTGTAGGGGAAAGAGAGTGAAGAGAATGAAAGGAACGGGAGTCCTTCTTTAGACACGAGTTTACCCACACCACCGAGCAACATGTCCGCATCCCTCTCCCCCTATTAGGAACCCCCCCCCCACCCCTGCTGTCCTGGCTGCACTGGGAACCAACGCCAGTGCCTCCAACATAGGAGGTGGACACTCTAATCACTCGTCCACCACTGCGGTAGCATAAACAATCACACATGTAAACATGAAGCGACCCTTTACATGGCTCATGACGCTCATCTGCAACTCCACTGCGAGTAGTGCAGATGCATTCCCATTTTTGAAGACATAAGCACCGCAGGCTGTGAAAGTTAGAATTGAAAAGGTCCCAGAAGCCTTGGAAGTATACTGGGATCTTCTTGAGGTACAGTCGCAATCATAAGTTTTGAGACAATGCAAGCCCGTGGCAGTATGTATACATGCGCCAGCTCATGGCTTGGTGCTGCTGTCGAGAGTCTCGCTATGCACATGCACGTCCATACTAACCTGCTGGCCTGCTCGTTCAGTGCCTGCACACACTTAAGCGAGCCACCCACCGCAATTTGCGGCTGCCACCACCAGCAGCGCTGCAGCCTGGAAATCCTTGGTCTGACCTCGAGCTCATAAATGTGGGAAACTGAAATGTTCTCAGAACTAATGGCCATCACAAGCATAATGTCATGATCAAAAAGCGCTACTCCAGTGCAAGTCGTTCCCTCTGCTATGCTCAAGTATTAAATGTGAAGCATTCCTTGACGAGCTCGAGCAACTTTGGCCGTATCTATCTATCTATCTATCTGGGCACCGACATCTCCGCACTCTCCTCATCTCCTCACTCACCCGATATACACCAAAATTTCGATGGATGGGTACAAACGTACAATGGACATGAATGATTGGTCTTTACAACTCTAACATGATATACTCATCATGTACATCACAATTAATTATTCTACAATCCTACGTGGCTCACAGCCACAGTGCATCAGTCCATGGTATTTGGGTATGCACCACAGGTGTTCGGCTTTTATGCAGCCCATCATACGCTCATAAGTGTATCATAGATGCATTTCTCTTCGACAAAATAATCTGTATACCAATGTGAGTGCCGTTACATCCTACTATAGGAGTCCAGGGTCCAATGAAACATCTGTTGAGGCACACAGACTTCTTCAGAATATGTTGCAAAGTAAAGGAAAGCTTTACCATGTTGTATTACATCAAGTCCTACCATGAGCTACAATTCAGTCGCCACGGTGCTGCAGTTTCCTGATTATCCCACGTTAAGCAAGCACCTACTCATGCATTTTGCACAAAGATGTTCATCCAATTCATAGCACTTCACTAATGCGTCATGATTTACCACCGGCAATTTCCTTACTGGATGCTACGCATGATACCGATTCCCACAGTGCATAGGATCTGCGGAATTTTTTTCACTTTCCACAGAAAAAAGAGATGTTTCAGGTGCCTTACACTGCAAAATGTATAGGCTTGATTTGCACACTGCCGCTCAGTCTTCTATAGGCATGACACTACAAGTGTCAGTTGAGAAAAGGAATCAAATTAGTAAAGTTACTGCTCGCGGGCTTACTACAATACAACACCTCAAATTTGATAAAGGGATCTTGGAGAGCACACAGACATGCAGGTCAATTGAGAGCGAATGGAGTAATGAAAGTCAATAGCATGCACACTTGCGCCTATACACACCTATAGCTGTACCCATGTTGCAAGCTGACACATCTGTGTTTCACGAAAGAGCCGAGCTAGCACTGCGACACTCTGGAAAGCAGTCATCAAACCGTTAACAGGTGTGCACATGCACAATGCCACAAGTTTGCATTGTCTCCGAAGTTATTATTACAAAACAACGAAATGTGTTACAGAAACAATTTTCAGCCTCACTGCCAGAGTGGCAGAGAAATAATTTCTTTTGCTGCGCTTGCCTTTCTAGGTTTGTCAAGAGAAGTATCAGCTCGAGAATTCTGCAGAAACTCCATTGGGGTGCTCTTAGTATACATAAGCATTATGTCACTTGCTCACCTCGGTTATTTGCTAATGACCACCACTTGACCACTTCTCGACCTTGCCTCAGCCACTGCTGACCATGAGTTTGATAAACTGCGCACTAAAAAGGTGTACAATTCGAGGCCCTATATATTTGGCAGGTTGAAGTTACGATACCTTGAGATCATGCACTGATGCACGTACAACACTGACCAAGGAAAGAACATGATGACAAGCGCGAAATGTCACAGTTTGTTGCCAATGGTAACATGACCTTACGTACCCAAGCACACACAGCACTGCACATGAAAGCATCGGTGAAACCACAACAATCCTGTGCATGCTAGTACACATGGCACATTTTTATACTGATACTTGCAGGCATTCTCTCCATTAGAAAAAAATAACACATACAACACGTGTGCCTGGCCGGAATGTGACGTTAACTGATATCCGTTTCTTAGCTTCTTGTTTTCGTCGCTGCTACCTTAACATGTCAACCCAGCTAGCCCGCAAGTTTGAAAAACATTGGTGAAGCGTGGTGCTACTTTATTATCCAATTCTCTGGAATTCACCTGTACCAATCGCCACACTTAACACTGTTACTTGCACCTTTGGGAGGGAAGGGGGGGGGTACCGTTTACATCGAATGACCGCGGCATTGTTCGTTACCCTCGAAATGCGACATCGATATTCCTTGCGTGAACAGCTCACTTGGATGGCACGGAGTGCCTTCTTGTGTCAGGGCACAACCTTCCCTCGAATTGTTTTTTAGTACAGCTATCGGACGCAAGTCGCAGTATGACATCTATGAGATCTTTCACACATATCACCTGAGAAAAGAACACATGTTGGTATGCGTCATGCAAAGATCGATCTCTCAGTAAGCATGCACGCAACAGATCGCACCAACTACCGGAACACTCGCATACTGGCACTCTGATTACGACGCACATAACATGATGCAGTCTCAAACAAGTAATTGAAGAATAAAAACACACTCACGTGTAAGTTGACGTTCAACGCAGACCCGACATCTTGGCTGGAGAGGTTGATGCTGATGGCCATTCGGATGACGGAAAGCGTGGCGTACCGAAAGTCAACGTTGCCGGGTCTTCGTGACCTTTTGTAATTATTGTTAGGATTTTACAATATTGTAAAGTTTACACACGCGAAAGGCCGCGTACTCTCACGTTGGCTACGTTCGAGAATCACGGTCGATGGGAAAATGACGGTCAGGGCGTGTGCAAATTATGTGCACTTAAAGGGATCGTGAAAACAGTATGGAGATGCCCGGTGCGCACTTAGAACAAAGTCGTCAGAAAACGTTTCACGAGCCATTTAATAGCACATTAACGCATCTTCCGGCCCGACAAACAATGTACACCTTACCAGAACTTGGTACAGGCGGCCTTGGTTCAGCGCTGATTTTCTAAATGTGCAGCTGAGTGTAGGCGTGATAAGCGCCATCTCTGCTCACACACTAGTCTCCTCGTGTCTTCTGGTGGTACAGTCGAGGGTACTGTCTCAGACCGAGTAGGTCTTGCTCAGAACTACGGCGCTCTGCAGCTGACTCAAAGACGTCGGTTTGATCCCAGCCGCGGCTATTGCGTTTCGGTGTAGTCGAAGTGCGATGCTCTTTGCTTCACTCATTTTGCAAGATCGTCACGAGCCGTGGTGGCACGGCATGATATTGACAGGCTAAATCTCAGACAAATCTTGAATGATAAAAAAAACACTGGTAGCAGCAGTCAGGCTTAGCATCCCGTTGGTTAGTTACGGAAGTTGTGATGTAGAATAACAGTGGTGACTTCAAAGGAGAATGGCAGTGCGAGTTGATGTACCAAAACACACAATACATGCAAAGGTGACAACCCTGGTTGTCATCATTGCATCTTATTGACGTACGTCTGTTTTGTGTTTTTGGCGCTGTTACAATTTACATGATGTCGGCATTGTTAAGAACGCAGGAATGAATACGTGCAGTTGGAAATCTCTATGCAAATGGAGCAAGTTTCCATTTTCCCTTTTTCTCTCTGTGACTTCCCTCCTGCAGTGCAGAGGAAGGCAAATAATGGTTATGCTTAGTTTCATGACTTAATTATTTCCCACTGGTACCTATATGTACAGCAACAAGCAACATTCAAGCATCCTATCACTGATGCACTCAAGTAAACAATGTGAAGAACATATGTGAGCACTGCCACTTGTCAAAGGAACCTACAAATTCAGAGGCATGTTGTGTGGTACAGCCACTCCTGAATCTGTTTAGCATAGAAGCTACGGAACCAATAAAGCTTGCCGTGTGCAGGTTTACAGAGCATATTAATCCATATTGGGGCTAATTCCCACCTTTTTACGTGATAACTAGTGCACTAATTTATAAGATTTCTTCCACTTTACTGACACCTTATTACATATCAGCCCACTGTAATTGAGCTGTACAGGTGCCCAGCAGCTTAAAGCCAACAATGAAACTTGTTGCTGAAAGCAATATTCATTGTTAAATATGCTGTTGCCCTTTAATGAATGCAGTGCTTACATGAAGCTATAGTAAGTCTCTGTTTGCCACCTAGCCTCATAAGAGGTCAGTTAATGTGTGGCAGTGACTACAAGAAAGCATATGCTAGTGCTGATTTAGCATTTGAACATCTGTAATTAAGGCTCATCTGAGTTGCAGCATCCCTAGCTGCTGCCACACATGCTAAAAACAGTACAAATATAAATCACTATGTGTTGATACCTACACACAAATACAACACATAAATACAGATACAAACAAAATTACAAATATCTCTGTGTAAAAGTACACGCAAATGTCACTGGAGCACCACTTCGGTGTTCCGCTAATACAGCTAAGCACTGCAAGGCGCAAACGATAGTTCCAGCTTATATTTCGCATTTATATGGCACCGTTACTCTAGTTCGCAGTCATGATATCTACCATTGTCTATACAGTGTTGTCACACTATCATCTTCGACTTGACGTACATAGATTATGAAGACATCTCTGCACCCCTTCCTTCAATATCCACGTACCCCTACCCCTCAGTGTATTTCATCATTTGGCAGGAAAGGTTTAAATGTACTGCAGGAAAGACATTCTGGACGTTTTGCTTTCTTTTTTAAATTTCATGTTGCATGTAAGCACACTGATGTAGTCGTATCAAACCTGTCAAAGTATCTTTGAGGTGGGGAGAGTACTCACTCAAAGGAGCTTTTGGTTCCGTCAGAATAAAATGATTTGTTGTGAAACAGGGCACAGTGTGTCAACTAAGATTTATTTAAAAGCTTGCGAAGTTTCATGGTGCAGTCTCACGAACTCCTCAGTCACGATCAATTCAACACATTCCAAACTGTTTACAGTGTTAAGGAGAGCCACCAGCAAGATTTTTCAATAATTAAAGATGACATTCAGTGCACTATCTGGTTTGTTCTCTTTTTGATCGTCTTCAGAGCTGTTTTGTTTATACACTAGACTGTTATTTTCCTATTCACATAGCAAAAGTAAATGACTGTTGCTGATCCATGCAGAACAACACTGAAAAATAGGGTGATGATATATCTGTGCATGGTGTGGTTGCGCTCAGAGCAAAATGCACAGCAACTGCAATTGCATACACAAGGAATAGAGTAGTGCACACACTTTCTTGGGGATATGGCACAACAGTTTATCTTTGCATGTAAACCCGAGTGTGTTACAGTATTATAAAAGCAGGAGTGGTGATCGAATTTTTGCAACAGAGCACGGCAACGTGAAAGGAAACTGATAATATATTTTATGCACATGGTATAGAGCTGCCACAGCCAGTTCTTTGTCTGCCTCAAAGTAATGAAGGCTCACCTTGCAGTTGCTCAAGTCATTTAGTTTTTCAGCACTGTCACTATCATAAATATTGCTGCAGCAGAAATCCTCAAGGTGTGCAACAAGGAAGACACGTGACAGGTGCTCAACAGATGTGGTATGTGGTGTCCCAAGGAGAAAATTATGCCATTAGTGAAGAACACTTGAGAGTAATATGTCAAACTTGTGCCTACAATCTGCTCAACTGTCAGATGTGGCTTGCGTGAAGTGCTATATAGTGTCACAATTCACGCTCAATCCTCTGCAAAGCAAGCAAATAAGGGAGGTTGGGGCATTATGTGAGGAAATGCATTTTACGGTACAGAATATAGGCACACCCCATGAATTTTACATTTTGCTTCTTATTCGAGTGTGCCTTCCTATCTCATTACACTTTCTTTCTTTCCTGTGTTTCAATACATATGCAAGTAATTGTAAATTATTTGGAGGAAGTTTTATTTAGTAATATATGAACAACATACAAGATGCAGATGTGTACGTTTCATGTTATGTGCATTGGTTAGCAGCCTATGACATGTTTTAAAGAAGGCATGGAACACTCTTTGAACACGGAAAACGGTGCCAGTCAGTCGTGGAGGCTCCTGTGAACATGTGCGTCGAATATTGTTGCATTGAATGCACAAGGGAATTTGCAATTTTGTTTCAAACACAGCTGAAAAGCATCTTCTCTTCTTTCAACAAATGACATCCCTCCGGGCACTAACGTCGCTGCACTCTATCGTTACCCTTTAATAACGAGGTGCACATTTTCTTCATTTGTTGAATTCGAAGCGAACAAGTAAAGCATATCGGGCTCTCTGCGATTGCAGAGTCAGCCAATGCTGCTTCTGCCTCAATCAACTTAGAAGACAGTGGCGTCATTTGTGAGAAACAAAAAGGCAACACTGCCATGAAATCCAACACACTGAAATCCATCATGATTGTGCTATTAATCTGAACTTGAAAAAAATAACAATATGCTGCTATGTACACCTGACAAGACCAAAAGAAAAGAGTAAAAAAAATGTCCTCACTTAGCAGATAGTGTGGAATCATTTTAAATTTTTTTCAGAATTCTAGCTAGTTGTTTGTTTTTTTTTTTTTTTGAAGTTTATGGTACAATTTATTTAAAAAAACCACAGTTTGATGCTAGTGCACGAGCAGAATACATGCACTTATTCGGTTTTTGGTATGTTTACACAGGCTAGAAGGGTATGTGCTCCGGATGTTTCCTTCGTGTACTTTCTTTTTCCGACGATATTGCCCCGACCTAATTGATGAGCTTAGGAACTCATCCCTTTCTTCAAGCGCTCCTTGTCAACCCACTGGGGTGACGCCAGATGTTCCTAAAAAGCGAATTCGTGCTTGACTGCCGTCATACATCATCGCCGACGTGTGAATCCTAGCAATGAAGTTCAAATGGACAGAAAGTTGAGCGAGTTGGTAACAGTCCATAATCAAAAGTAGAGGCGTGCAGGACACGGACACAAGGAGAGCAGTGAACACCACGAACGCCAACTAACAACTCCTTGTGTCCGTGTCCTGCACGCCTCTTCCTTTTTTTGATTATGGAATCCTAGCAAATGTGGCTTTCAGACAGCGGCTTGCCGGTATCGCCGGAATTTAGTAGAAAATATGGATTATGGCTCGTTTCTGGCACGAAATAAATCCTCATTGAGTAGTATAATGACTAAAGGGAGCCAGTCTGCAATGCAGCGCCCATTTCGAAAGCACTCGAGGGGTCGGAAGCAGCCGCTGTGCGAAAGTAAACAAACACCGCCAAGGGCCGTTCCGATCGACTAAGCGGCTTGCTTCGTTTCTGCCAAAGCGCTTCATTCACATCGGAGTTTCGAGAAAGCTAATCGCATGCGCTAACGCACGACGTATGACTAAAAATCTTAATTGAGTCGGCGAAAATGAGCGCGTTGTGATGGGCTGGCGCTTGATAGCGAACGACGACAGCTACAACGTCGGCCTCGGTGTCGTCCGGGCGTCGGGCTGCTGTGATGCGTCTGTTACTCGCGAAGGCATAGTGTTATCGGCAGTGTTCTTCAATTCTGTTACACAACTAAGCAGGGCTGTTCAAGATGGTTTATTTTGCACTTAATACACGAGGACTCGATGAGTTATGGGCGTCTATGCCGACGCGCTGATCTCACATATCTTGACTACGTGATCATTACCAGTCGTATGTCGCATGCCGAATCGCACGCAGAATTGTAAAAAAAAATTACAACTACAGGATTCGAACTCTCAACGACAATGTTCGTACGGAAAGCACCTAGCGCTTTTAGTGACTGAGCTATGCCGCCATTGCATTCCAGCCGTACTTAGCTAGAGTGTCACGGCTTAGCCGACTTTTTTTCTTTTTTTATTGAAACTGACGAGACTAATCCGCGCATTTGTGCCCTGCGGGTGCCGTAGTCTTTCTGTTGTGCGGTTCTTAGCAGCCTGTTCTATAACAGCAACCGCACTGTTCTATCACAGTTGCATAAACCTAGTTCTCAAACACGGGACACGCATCGATTGGAAGTTGCCAGTCAAAGCAGGGACGGCAGAGCTAATTGGCCGCTGTGCACACACTCCGATCCGATAGGTCCTGCTTGCCGCTATAAATCTATGGAAGCGGGATCCAGTGTTGTCATACCGGGGCGCCTACAGTAGGAGCACGGCATCGGACGCTCGGCACGTGATAGCAAAATACATGAAGTTAAATCGGTGTAACAGATCCTGATTCGGATTACGCGTTGCTGCGTGCGGTCGCTTTCAGTCGTGATGATATGGTCGCTGTCTCTTCATCGCGATCTTGCCCCGAGATCGTTATGGCTGACGTCAGCGCCAAACTGCGTCCAGGCTACTGTGGGCCGCGTAGCAGCAGTCAGTATTGATAATATAAATTCGATCCGAATCGGGGTTGATCACGCCTAAAGCTGCTCGTGCGACACCGGTGTACTCTCAATTATCTTGCATCAGGCATTTAGCTGCTACATGTTGCTGATTAAATCTACGTCGTTACACTGTGCTCAGGGCGTTACTCTTTGAAACTTTCGAAGTAAGCGTTGAAATGGCACAAAAAAAAGAAAATGTCCGGTGCAGGAACTGGCTCAAAAAAAAGAAGAAGAAGAAAGGCCAATGGTTTGCCAGTTGAGGAAGCTTGGTTTCAACACTGGAAAATATCTTACGAACGTCAGCCCGATAATTCCGTCATAAATGCATGGCTTGCCAATAATTCTTACTGCCCGGGTAAATTAGGCCAATGTTTCCACTCTTTAAAAATGGCTCGTAGCAATACTGGTTAATGATTCTGTAGGGTGGACCAATGTGTCATGTTTATTGAGATGGCTCGCCAATACTGGTGAATGGTTCTGCAATGCGGACCAATGTGTCCTCTCTTTAGAAATGGCTCGGCGAATACTGGTTAATGGCTGTGTAACTCGGGCCTACAGTGGTATACTAAAAGAGTGGTAGAGACAATATTGGCATTACATTGTCAATTCCAGCCCGTGGTTGGGCCCGGAACAGCCAATGCATTTCCAACATTGGCCCCTCTTACTGTGCTACCACAACCTACTATCATTGACTGAACTATCGGAGTGGCGTTGGTGCTCACACAAATCAAACGCTTAGGTTTGATTCAAGTGAACACACTCCAGTGTTTTTATTTGATTTGTGCCATCACTTCCTTCGGATTCAATGAACACATGTGACACACAAAGTATTGTACATTGGTGTTCATCTTAACGCACGTAAGGCCAAAGCACATTACTTGCAAGAAAGCGAGCACCAGCGCTGAAACACGACCGCCGCAGCCGGGCTTTCATTAAGTGCTTAACAACGCAATAAATGACAAAAATATGGTGGTTCTTCATGAAGAAAAGGACACTATTCTCTGCCTTCCAAGTGAGGATAGAGCTTAGCGCCTATATGACAGCACGTAATTGTGGCGCCAAACATTTTCCTTCTTTGTTCTCCTAATCGCACGCTATTGCGAATACGTGGTTCAACTGCGGCTGCATCTATACAAGCACTTTGCGCTATGATAGAATGTATGAGCGAAAAAAAGAAAAACATGAACAAAAGAAATTTCCAGAACGTACCTCTATTCTGCCGGTTGACGCGGCATCTCCAAAATCTGTCGCCTTCACGGCAGCCAAGACATCTTCCATCGTGTGTCCGTCAATGGAGACAATCTTTTTGCGCTCTTTCCAAGCCACCAAACATTGAATGGGCGCCGACATTTTCACGCGCGTGCTCTCGAGACAGCAAAAACACAGGGACAGCCCTACCGTGCCTTCGGCGAGCTCAACGAGGCGCGTGAGAGAGACGAGCGGCGAACGGAGGTGGAGCAATAAGCGCCCCGTTCTAGGGAGGCTTCAAAGGTGGTAACCCGCGCCATCTATATTTCTTTCTGACTAGGGGTGGGGGGGCCGCCCCCCGCCCCCGTGCGTACGCCTATGGACATACGAAAATATAAAAAAAAGCCGTAGCTTTATGCACACTAAAACCGATCATCCTTTGTATCTCCATCTTCAAAGGTTAGCGGCTGACAGCGGCTAGATGGCTATATCATCATCATCGCATTTGCTCTCTTGGAATGGTGTTCGACATGTGCTCGGCGGAGGTGCGGTGGCTAATTTTTTGTTGTGCTGTGCCTTCTTGTTTCGGGCCCTGTGCGCGCGGATTGTACTGCGCAAATGAATCGCCATAGCGTGTGCGAGTAAACCTAGAGAACGCGATGCATACGTGCCCACGGTGTCCGTTTTCGTCGGCGAAGTTTTGCAAGGTCGTATGGCACATTAGGGATCATCGCCACGACACGGATTTTTCTGTCATGTGTGGTGTGCAAGGATGTGCAAAAACATATCGGGAGTTTGAATCATACCGTAGGCACATCTATCGATGCCACAGAAGCTACGTGGACCTCGACGAGGCTCGACAGGGGATCGATGTTGACAAAAGTGATATTGAGGTGCCGCAGCTGGATGCTGCAACAGACGATGCTGCAACAGACGACACAGAAATGCCCCATTCAAGCTCCTTTGCGGAAGATACCGGTGATGGACGGGACACTGCCTGCAGTGCGACCATTCGCTCGTCTGACACAGTACACGACCTCGCACTAAAAGTAAAAAAACAAATGTGTTTACTTTTTTTTCGCGTGGCTGAGGTCCACAAGCTGCCGCACTCTGTCACTGAAAGTATTTTTGAAGACTTCAAGGGGACCTTTCTGGAAATCATGACTGCTTTTGCTTCCCAGATTCGACAAAACATCCCCATAGAATATGCTGGAGGAGAGTTGCAAAAGTTGCTTGCGTGCGACTTCCTGGAAGATGTGTTCCAAAGTGCCGGCACCAAGTCACGGAGGGCAAATTTTGCCAAGGAACATCTTCCCTACGTGAAACCGGAGGAGCACCATCTAGCAGTTAACGAGACATTTCAGTATGTTTCCATACCTCGAGTCCTTGAAAACCTAATGATGTCCGAGACTTTTCGGGAACAGTTGGACAAAAACTTTTCTACCAGACAGCCATCACTCATTCTTCAAAGTTTTTATGATGGCTTATTGTTCAAGGAAAAACTCTCGGCACTTCTAGAGAATGGGGCGCAATACACGCTATTTCTTGTTCTGTACAGTGATGAACTAGAGATTGTGAACCCCCTCGGGTCAAAACGAGGCATTCACAAAGTAATTGTCGTGTACTTCAGTGTGCTCAACATACATGCTCGCCATAGGTCACAGCTACGCTGTATACATGTAGCCCTTGTTGCGCCATACAGGCTTGTTGACAAGCATGGCATGAACGCAATCTTGAAACCTGTTGTTTCTGACATAGTGACATTAGAAACAACCGGATTTTCAGTGAGGATAAATTCTGGTACCGTAAAAGTCAGAGCAATCCTTGTTGCATTCAGTGGGGACAACCTTTCTATGAATAGGCTCGGCGGATTTACATGTTGTTTTAACAGGGGCCGCCCGTGCAGGTTTTGCACTGCACCTTATGCCACATTTAGCACTGTATCCCATGAAATGGATGTGCAAATTCGAAACAGGCATTTGCACGAAACTCACGTTCAAGGCGCTAAGGTGAACCGGCCACTGAGCACTGCTCTTTATGGCGTGAAAGGTGAATCACCTCTTTTAAGTATTGGGTACTTCGATGTAACACTGCAGCTTCCACCAGACCTGATGCACGATGTTCTTGAAGGAGGCATACCTCATGTTCTGAAACGTGTTTTGCAAGGCCTCGTCAGTAGCAATGTGATTAGATACTCAGACCTAGATTGCATCACAACGTTCAGTTTTGGTGTACATGACAGAAAGAACAAACCACAAGCTGTGGAAAAACACTTTTTAACTGGAAAAGCTCCATATAAGGGCACTGCATCGCAGAAGTGGTGCCTCTTTAGGTTTTTGTCACTTATGCTTGGAGACGTTGTCCCAGAACTCAACGAGCACTGGGAAGTGTACTTGCTTCTCAGGAGGATTGTTGACCTGATATTTGCCGACACCCTTCCACATGACCACCTTGCATGTCTGCAGGATGACATTCGCTATTTTTTGTCTTCCTTTGAGAGTCTGTATCCTGGCCATATAATTCCAAAACTTCATTTTCTAGTGCATTACCCGAGACTCATCAATGAACTTGGCCCGCTTAAGCAATATTGGTGTATGCGTTATGAGGCAAAACATCAGTATGTCAAAGCTGTTGCTGTACGTAACCAAAATTTCAAAAATATATGCAAGACAATCGCAGAAAGGCACCAGCTACTACAGAGCTATGAACTTTGTAATCCAGAGTTTCACAACTCTATTCAGGCAACAAAGCCCAGGCCTGTGAAAGAGAAAGATTTGGCCCCATGCATGGCTGAAGTTGTCTCACATGGCGTTCCTGTGTGGCAAGTCAATTCTGTGACTGTGGAACAGTTAACGTTCAAACTCGAGGACGTAGTCATCCTACAGAAAGGCATGCTACCTACTTTTGGACAGATCACACAGCTGTATATATATTGTGGCAATGTGTTCTTGCTTGTGAACGTACTCGGGACTACTTTGTTCAACAGACACCGTTGGTCCTATGTTGTCCAGAAAACAGGAGAACAAAAACTTGTCAAACCGACTGACCTTGCATCGTCACAGATTCTTGATCTGTACTTTGATTCTGAACTTGTGCTCAGGCCTGAAGTAATGCTTACAGATTGAACTGCACCACTACTATCAGTGTATGCAAAATGCTTGCTATGACAATAAACTTTTTAATTTAAAACCATGTCTGTTTGTTACTACCCACAAGTTACTTGCCGCACTTCGATACATATCCAACAGCACCAAAAATTATGGCGGAAACCTTTTCGATATGACTGCCACGATTTAATGTAATACATTTATTTTCAGTTGGCTAAATTTATTATTTGTTTCTTCAAACATGTTGCAGTTCTCATAAGAAAATTCAATTCTCAAGACACATTATATCACATTGTGGACATAAAACTATTCATGAGGTGTCATGCCAGCTACGACAAAACTAAGCATGTAAAATAAACTTGCTTTAAGTGAGGACTGTACTTATCAACTTTTATTTCAGAATTTGAAGCACAAGTCGCATTGCACAATGAATGCAATTTCATATTTGCATGTAGAGGGTGCCCTAGTTAAATTAGCCAGAAATAAAAAATTTGCATTCAGACACTATCACGATACAACCAAAAGAATGTTCATGACTATTGTATGAAGAATGAAGCTATTTTGCCGTTCTGCTTAATAATGCTTAATTAGGCAAGAACGATCAACCAACTTTTAAGGCAACAAAGCTGGGCGAAAAAATTTCTATTAGAAAGTTCTAGATCGGTTTGCAAAACATCAGTTAGAGTGTTCTGACATCTCGTGTTTTAAGTATTATTGCTCTCTGTTTACTGCAGATGCCCGCGAAATAAAAAAAAATGAATTATATGCGACATGCCCACTTACGCGCCCGTAATTGCAGTGCTCCCTAATGTTCCGCGTGCAAACGACCATTGTATTTGACCAGGCGTTCTGCCGCTGCGGCAGCTAAGCGACGATGTTTGTACCACTGCGACGATGGTTGTGGCTGGCTGTGCTATGACCCATCTGGTGGTTGCGACAGCACAAGCGATAACCTCTGCGTCTGCTTATCGCTGTTATGAACCGCCGCGAAGGAAGCATATCGTTTGTACGCAGAATGTTAAAGGGTCACTAAAGAGAGAAGCGATTTTTCTCATAATTGTAAATTACTCTTTCATATTTCCAAAATCACCTCGCTTGCCGCGAGAAGACGCGCAAAACGAAAATACTGGTGGCGACGCCACCTTGAAGTACCCGCACCAAAAACCTTGACGTCACAGATTTTGAGAGCGCCTACGTGGTTCATCATCAGTAAAAATGAAAAAAATGAAGTACATTGTCCTCTGAGGAGGCCATAGACTTAACGTACCAAGTTTAAGAGAATTTCGTTGAGCAATGACGAAAAAAAAAAAACGAAAAATATACACTTATAAATTCGCGCCGTCAGGCGTGGAAATTTTTGCGCGAAATTTAAAAATGAAACTTTGACCTCAATTTTCTCTACTAGTAGACCTATGATGGTGAAATTAATGACATTAAAGTTCTCAGAAGGCAGCTTATCAATTTAAATCAATTCACTGTTTCATTTTAGTGTTCCTTTCAGGAGCACTGCAACCACGGCGCGCCAGCGGACATTTCGCATGATAGTTTTCGTAATTCGCGGGCGCCTCAGTCAGCTCATTCTGATGGATCTTGGACCAGGCTACGATGGCGTGTGATGACGTCATCGTGTAATGTCACGTCGCACTGACGCCATGATAACGCCATGACGGCGTCACAAATTTTGGTGATCTGTGACGTCACGATAACGTCATGTGGTGACGTCATCACCTGATGATTTCTTTCGTCACTCGTGCTCTCCCCGATGCCGCGGCACGACTGTATACGGTCAATCTTCGCGTTTGATGAGGCATCTGAGGCTTTTGCCTTAATAAAAAAAAATTCTTGACGAGGCGGGATTCGAACCCTGGTACCCACGGTCCGAAGACGAGCGTCGTAACCAGAGGAACAAAGACGAAAGATCAATACGACTGTATAAAATTTCGGGCCACATGAATTTTGATTGAAATATCAATTCAGTATAAATGTTGGCCGTACAAATGATACCTTGGAGCCACAATAAAAAAAAAGTGGAAATAAAGGCGTTGAGAAGGTGCGACGGGATAAATTGCAAACATTTATTAAAACCTTTCACTCTGTGAGCGTATACGCATGTTTTACCAGCACTAAGAAGTGCTACAAGTTGTAACATTTTGTTACTAACTTGAGTTAGTAACTTGGCCGCCATAGGTAGTAACAACGCGCCTGCTTTTTTCGGGTTTGTAAATAGTTAGTAACTGTGTGAAAAAGTTAGTAACAGCGACTGTTACTAACTTTTACCGCCCAGTTACTACCTTTTTACAAACATTTTTTTAAGAGTGTACGACCTGCTGCCGAATCGTCCGTGGATCATGGCCACCCACGGAATCATGGATCCTTGACAACATCCAAAGAGGACGGGCTCCCTCTGTTCAGTGGGCAAAAGTGCGAATTTTCACGCAGCCCCTAATGCGCACATGTGACCTCTAGCGCGTCGGATAAATGCTTGTGTCGATACCAAACACAAGCAACACTCCTCAAACAACAACGCATCATTTTTTGTGCACTTATAAAAAATGTCGATTAATCGATTAACCGCGTAAAACATCACAGCGAAAGCAATTAATCGATGAAAGGCTTAATCGACGAACGATTAACGATTAATCGATTAAAAAATTTAATCGACCATCCATTAGGCCAACCATGCGGTGTCGCGCACGTTTCTGTGCATGGGGGCGGGTGAAGAACCCTTCCCCGCCCTTTTTTGTCGCCGACCGGCGGTGCTTTGCTTGCCTTCGTAGAAAAAAAAAAGTCATTTCCGATCTGGAAACACGTCACCACATCTAAAAAAAGAAAAAAAAGGCCAAGAGATGCCCGTGTCCTGCACAGCATCGCGATAGAAACGATACATCGTAAAAGCATTCCACTAGTTAGATACACATACATTTTGCAAATTTATCTAGATACAGAGTTACACATAGTCATAAATAATTAAGAGAACGTCATCATCATCGCATTTGCTCTCTTGGAATGGCGTTCGACATGTGCTCGGCGGAGGTGCGGTGGCTAATTTTTTGTTGTGCTGTGCCTTCTTGTTTCGGGCCCTGTGCGCGCGGATTGTACTGCGCAAATGAATCGCCATAGCGTGTGCGAGTAAACCTAGAGAACGCGATGCATACGTGCCCACGGTGTCCGTTTTCGTCGGCGAAGTTTTGCAAGGTCGTATGGCACATTAGGGATCATCGCCACGACACGGATTTTTCTGTCATGTGTGGTGTGCAAGGATGTGCAAAAACATATCGGGAGTTTGAATCATACCGTAGGCACATCTATCGATGCCACAGAAGCTACGTGGACCTCGACGAGGCTCGACAGGGGATCGATGTTGACAAAAGTGATATTGAGGTGCCGCAGCTGGATGCTGCAACAGACGATGCTGCAACAGACGACACAGAAATGCCCCATTCAAGCTCCTTTGCGGAAGATACCGGTGATGGACGGGACACTGCCTGCAGTGCGACCATTCGCTCGTCTGACACAGTACACGACCTCGCACTAAAAGTAAAAAAACAAATGTGTTTACTTTTTTTTCGCGTGGCTGAGGTCCACAAGCTGCCGCACTCTGTCACTGAAAGTATTTTTGAAGACTTCAAGGGGACCTTTCTGGAAATCATGACTGCTTTTGCTTCCCAGATTCGACAAAACATCCCCATAGAATATGCTGGAGGAGAGTTGCAAAAGTTGCTTGCGTGCGACTTCCTGGAAGATGTGTTCCAAAGTGCCGGCACCAAGTCACGGAGGGCAAATTTTGCCAAGGAACATCTTCCCTACGTGAAACCGGAGGAGCACCATCTAGCAGTTAACGAGACATTTCAGTATGTTTCCATACCTCGAGTCCTTGAAAACCTAATGATGTCCGAGACTTTTCGGGAACAGTTGGACAAAAACTTTTCTACCAGACAGCCATCACTCATTCTTCAAAGTTTTTATGATGGCTTATTGTTCAAGGAAAAACTCTCGGCACTTCTAGAGAATGGGGCGCAATACACGCTATTTCTTGTTCTGTACAGTGATGAACTAGAGATTGTGAACCCCCTCGGGTCAAAACGAGGCATTCACAAAGTAATTGTCGTGTACTTCAGTGTGCTCAACATACATGCTCGCCATAGGTCACAGCTACGCTGTATACATGTAGCCCTTGTTGCGCCATACAGGCTTGTTGACAAGCATGGCATGAACGCAATCTTGAAACCTGTTGTTTCTGACATAGTGACATTAGAAACAACCGGATTTTCATTGAGGATAAATTCTGGTACCGTAAAAGTCAGAGCAATCCTTGTTGCATTCAGTGGGGACAACCTTTCTATGAATAGGCTCGGCGGATTTACATGTTGTTTTAACAGGGGCCGCCCGTGCAGGTTTTGCACTGCACCTTATGCCACATTTAGCACTGTATCCCATGAAATGGATGTGCAAATTCGAAACAGGCATTTGCACGAAACTCACGTTCAAGGCGCTAAGGTGAACCGGCCACTGAGCACTGCTCTTTATGGCGTGAAAGGTGAATCACCTCTTTTAAGTATTGGGTACTTCGATGTAACACTGCAGCTTTCACCAGACCTGATGCACGATGTTCTTGAAGGAGGCATACCTCATGTTCTGAAACGTGTTTTGCAAGGCCTCGTCAGTAGCAATGTGATTAGATACTCAGACCTAGATTGCATCACAACGTTCAGTTTTGGTGTACATGACAGAAAGAACAAACCACAAGCTGTGGAAAAACACTTTTTAACTGGAAAAGCTCCATATAAGGGCACTGCATCGCAGAAGTGGTGCCTCTTTAGGTTTTTGTCACTTATGCTTGGAGACGTTGTCCCAGAACTCAACGAGCACTGGGAAGTGTACTTGCTTCTCAGGAGGATTGTTGACCTGATATTTGCCGACACCCTTCCACATGACCACCTTGCATGTCTGCAGGATGACATTCGCTATTTTTTGTCTTCCTTTGAGAGTCTGTATCCTGGCCATATAATTCCAAAACTTCATTTTCTAGTGCATTACCCGAGACTCATCAATGAACTTGGCCCGCTTAAGCAATATTGGTGTATGCGTTATGAGGCAAAACATCAGTATGTCAAAGCTGTTGCTGTACGTAACCAAAATTTCAAAAATATATGCAAGACAATCGCAGAAAGGCACCAGCTACTACAGAGCTATGAACTTTGTAATCCAGAGTTTCACAACTCTATTCAGGCAACAAAGCCCAGGCCTGTGAAAGAGAAAGATTTGGCCCCATGCATGGCTGAAGTTGTCTCACATGGCGTTCCTGTGTGGCAAGTCAATTCTGTGACTGTGGAACAGTTAACGTTCAAACTCGAGGACGTAGTCATCCTACAGAAAGGCATGCTACCTACTTTTGGACAGATCACACAGCTGTATATATATTGTGGCAATGTGTTCTTGCTTGTGAACGTACTCGGGACTACTTTGTTCAACAGACACCGTTGGTCCTATGTTGTCCAGAAAACAGGAGAACAAAAACTTGTCAAACCGACTGACCTTGCATCGTCACAGATTCTTGATCTGTACTTTGATTCTGAACTTGTGCTCAGGCCTGAAGTAATGCTTACAGATTGAACTGCACCACTACTATCAGTGTATGCAAAATGCTTGCTATGACAATAAACTTTTTAATTTAAAACCATGTCTGTTTGTTACTACCCACAAGTTACTTGCCGCACTTCGATACATATCCAACAGCACCAAAAATTATGGCGGAAACCTTTTCGATATGACTGCCACGATTTAATGTAATACATTTATTTTCAGTTGGCTAAATTTATTATTTGTTTCTTCAAACATGTTGCAGTTCTCATAAGAAAATTCAATTCTCAAGACACATTATATCACATTGTGGACATAAAACTATTCATGAGGTGTCATGCCAGCTACGACAAAACTAAGCATGTAAAATAAACTTGCTTTAAGTGAGGACTGTACTTATCAACTTTTATTTCAGAATTTGAAGCACAAGTCGCATTGCACAATGAATGCAATTTCATATTTGCATGTAGAGGGTGCCCTAGTTAAATTAGCCAGAAAAAAAAATTTGCATTCAGACACTATCACGATACAACCAAAAGAATGTTCATGACTATTGTATGAAGAATGAAGCTATTTTGCCGTTCTGCTTAATAATGCTTAATTAGGCAAGAACGATCAACCAACTTTTAAGGCAACAAAGCTGGGCGAAAAAATTTCTATTAGAAAGTTCTAGATCGGTTTGCAAAACATCAGTTAGAGTGTTCTGACATCTCGTGTTTTAAGTATTATTGCTCTCTGTTTACTGCAGATGCCCGCGAAATAAAAAAAAATGAATTATATGCGACATGCCCACTTACGCGCCCTAATTGCAGTGCTCCCTAATGTTCCGCGTGCAAACGACCATTGTATTTGACCAGGCGTTCTGCCGCTGCGGCAGCTAAGCGACGATGTTTGTACCACTGCGACGATGGTTGTGGCTGGCTGTGCTATGACCCATCTGGTGGTTGCGACAGCACAAGCGATAACCTCTGCGTCTGCTTATCGCTGTTATGAACCGCCGCGAAGGAAGCATATCGTTTGTACGCAGAATGTTAAAGGGTCACTAAAGAGAGAAGCGATTTTTCTCATAATTGTAAATTACTCTTTCATATTTCCAAAATCACCTCGCTTGCCGCGAGAAGACGCGCAAAACGAAAATACTGGTGGCGACGCCACCTTGAAGTACCCGCACCAAAAACCTTGACGTCACAGATTTTGAGAGCGCCTACGTGGTTCATCATCAGTAAAAATGAAAAAAATGAAGTACATTGTCCTCTGAGGAGGCCATAGACTTAACGTACCAAGTTTAAGAGAATTTCGTTGAGCAATGACGAAAAAAAAAAAACGAAAAATATACACTTATAAATTCGCGCCGTCAGGCGTGGAAATTTTTGCGCGAAATTTAAAAATGAAACTTTGACCTCAATTTTCTCTACTAGTAGACCTATGATGGTGAAATTAATGACATTAAAGTTCTCAGAAGGCAGCTTATCAATTTAAATCAATTCACTGTTTCATTTTAGTGTTCCTTTCAGGAGCACTGCAACCACGGCGCGCCAGCGGACATTTCGCATGATAGTTTTCGTAATTCGCGGGCGCCTCAGTCAGCTCATTCTGATGGATCTTGGACCAGGCTACGATGGCGTGTGATGACGTCATCGTGTAATGTCACGTCGCACTGACGCCATGATAACGCCATGACGGCGTCACAAATTTTGGTGATCTGTGACGTCACGATAACGTCATGTGGTGACGTCATCACCTGATGATTTCTTTCGTCACTCGTGCTCTCCCCGATGCCGCGGCACGACTGTATACGGTCAATCTTCGCGTTTGATGAGGCATCTGATTCAAGTGAACACACTCCAGTGTTTTTATTTGATTTGTGCCATCACTTCCTTCGGATTCAATGAACACATGTGACACACAAAGTATTGTACATTGGTGTTCATCTTAACGCACGTAAGGCCAAAGCACATTACTTGCAAGAAAGCGAGCACCAGCGCTGAAACACGACCGCCGCAGCCGGGCTTTCATTAAGTGCTTAACAACGCAATAAATGACAAAAATATGGTGGTTCTTCATGAAGAAAAGGACACTGTTCTCTGCCTTCCAAGTGAGGATAGAGCTTAGCGCCTATATGACAGCACGTAATTGTGGCGCCAAACATTTTCCTTCTTTGTTCTCCTAATCGCACGCTATTGCGAATACGTGGTTCAACTGCGGCTGCATCTATACAAGCACTTCGCGCTGTGATAGAATGTATGAGCGAAAAAAAGAAAAACATGAACAAAAGAAATTTCCAGAACGTACCTCTATTCTGCCGGTTGACGCGGCATCTCCAAAATCTGTCGCCTTCACGGCAGCCAAGACATCTTCCATCGTGTGTCCGTCAATGGAGACAATCTTTTTGCGCTCTTTCCAAGCCACCAAACATTGAATGGGCGCCGACATTTTCACGCGCGTGCTCTCGAGACAGCAAAAACACAGGGACAGCCCTACCGTGCCTTCGGCGAGCTCAACGAGGCGCGTGAGAGAGACGAGCGGCGAACGGAGGTGGAGCAATGAGCGCCCCGTTCTAGGGAGGCTTCAAAGGTGGTAACCCGCGCCATCTATATTTCTTTCTGACTAGGGGTGGGGGGGCCGCCCCCCGCCCCCGTGCGTACGCCTATGGACATACGAAAATATAAAAAAAAAGCCGTAGCTTTATGCACACTAAAACCGATCATCCTTTGTATCTCCATCTTCAAAGGTTAGCGGCTGACAGCGGCTAGATGGCTATATCATCATCATCGCATTTGCTCTCTTGGAATGGCGTTCGACATGTGCTCGGCGGAGGTGCGGTGGCTAATTTTTTGTTGTGCTGTGCCTTCTTGTTTCGGGCCCTGTGCGCGCGGATTGTACTGCGCAAATGAATCGCCATAGCGTGTGCGAGTAAACCTAGAGAACGCGATGCATACGTGCCCACGGTGTCCGTTTTCGTCGGCGAAGTTTTGCAAGGTCGTATGGCACATTAGGGATCATCGCCACGACACGGATTTTTCTGTCATGTGTGGTGTGCAAGGATGTGCAAAAACATATCGGGAGTTTGAATCATACCGTAGGCACATCTATCGATGCCACAGAAGCTACGTGGACCTCGACGAGGCTCGACAGGGGATCGATGTTGACAAAAGTGATATTGAGGTGCCGCAGCTGGATGCTGCAACAGACGATGCTGCAACAGACGACACAGAAATGCCCCATTCAAGCTCCTTTGCGGAAGATACCGGTGATGGACGGGACACTGCCTGCAGTGCGACCATTCGCTCGTCTGACACAGTACACGACCTCGCACTAAAAGTAAAAAAACAAATGTGTTTACTTTTTTTTCGCGTGGCTGAGGTCCACAAGCTGCCGCACTCTGTCACTGAAAGTATTTTTGAAGACTTCAAGGGGACCTTTCTGGAAATCATGACTGCTTTTGCTTCCCAGATTCGACAAAACATCCCCATAGAATATGCTGGAGGAGAGTTGCAAAAGTTGCTTGCGTGCGACTTCCTGGAAGATGTGTTCCAAAGTGCCGGCACCAAGTCACGGAGGGCAAATTTTGCCAAGGAACATCTTCCCTACGTGAAACCGGAGGAGCACCATCTAGCAGTTAACGAGACATTTCAGTATGTTTCCATACCTCGAGTCCTTGAAAACCTAATGATGTCCGAGACTTTTCGGGAACAGTTGGACAAAAACTTTTCTACCAGACAGCCATCACTCATTCTTCAAAGTTTTTATGATGGCTTATTGTTCAAGGAAAAACTCTCGGCACTTCTAGAGAATGGGGCGCAATACACGCTATTTCTTGTTCTGTACAGTGATGAACTAGAGATTGTGAACCCCCTCGGGTCAAAACGAGGCATTCACAAAGTAATTGTCGTGTACTTCAGTGTGCTCAACATACATGCTCGCCATAGGTCACAGCTACGCTGTATACATGTAGCCCTTGTTGCGCCATACAGGCTTGTTGACAAGCATGGCATGAACGCAATCTTGAAACCTGTTGTTTCTGACATAGTGACATTAGAAACAACCGGATTTTCATTGAGGATAAATTCTGGTACCGTAAAAGTCAGAGCAATCCTTGTTGCATTCAGTGGGGACAACCTTTCTATGAATAGGCTCGGCGGATTTACATGTTGTTTTAACAGGGGCCGCCCGTGCAGGTTTTGCACTGCACCTTATGCCACATTTAGCACTGTATCCCATGAAATGGATGTGCAAATTCGAAACAGGCATTTGCACGAAACTCACGTTCAAGGCGCTAAGGTGAACCGGCCACTGAGCACTGCTCTTTATGGCGTGAAAGGTGAATCACCTCTTTTAAGTATTGGGTACTTCGATGTAACACTGCAGCTTTCACCAGACCTGATGCACGATGTTCTTGAAGGAGGCATACCTCATGTTCTGAAACGTGTTTTGCAAGGCCTCGTCAGTAGCAATGTGATTAGATACTCAGACCTAGATTGCATCACAACGTTCAGTTTTGGTGTACATGACAGAAAGAACAAACCACAAGCTGTGGAAAAACACTTTTTAACTGGAAAAGCTCCATATAAGGGCACTGCATCGCAGAAGTGGTGCCTCTTTAGGTTTTTGTCACTTATGCTTGGAGACGTTGTCCCAGAACTCAACGAGCACTGGGAAGTGTACTTGCTTCTCAGGAGGATTGTTGACCTGATATTTGCCGACACCCTTCCACATGACCACCTTGCATGTCTGCAGGATGACATTCGCTATTTTTTGTCTTCCTTTGAGAGTCTGTATCCTGGCCATATAATTCCAAAACTTCATTTTCTAGTGCATTACCCGAGACTCATCAATGAACTTGGCCCGCTTAAGCAATATTGGTGTATGCGTTATGAGGCAAAACATCAGTATGTCAAAGCTGTTGCTGTACGTAACCAAAATTTCAAAAATATATGCAAGACAATCGCAGAAAGGCACCAGCTACTACAGAGCTATGAACTTTGTAATCCAGAGTTTCACAACTCTATTCAGGCAACAAAGCCCAGGCCTGTGAAAGAGAAAGATTTGGCCCCATGCATGGCTGAAGTTGTCTCACATGGCGTTCCTGTGTGGCAAGTCAATTCTGTGACTGTGGAACAGTTAACGTTCAAACTCGAGGACGTAGTCATCCTACAGAAAGGCATGCTACCTACTTTTGGACAGATCACACAGCTGTATATATATTGTGGCAATGTGTTCTTGCTTGTGAACGTACTCGGGACATTAGGGATCATCGCCACGACACGGATTTTTCTGTCATGTGTGGTGTGCAAGGATGTGCAAAAACATATCGGGAGTTTGAATCATACCGTAGGCACATCTATCGATGCCACAGAAGCTACGTGGACCTCGACGAGGCTCGACAGGGGATCGATGTTGACAAAAGTGATATTGAGGTGCCGCAGCTGGATGCTGCAACAGACGATGCTGCAACAGACGACACAGAAATGCCCCATTCAAGCTCCTTTGCGGAAGATACCGGTGATGGACGGGACACTGCCTGCAGTGCGACCATTCGCTCGTCTGACACAGTACACGACCTCGCACTAAAAGTAAAAAAACAAATGTGTTTACTTTTTTTTCGCGTGGCTGAGGTCCACAAGCTGCCGCACTCTGTCACTGAAAGTATTTTTGAAGACTTCAAGGGGACCTTTCTGGAAATCATGACTGCTTTTGCTTCCCAGATTCGACAAAACATCCCCATAGAATATGCTGGAGGAGAGTTGCAAAAGTTGCTTGCGTGCGACTTCCTGGAAGATGTGTTCCAAAGTGCCGGCACCAAGTCACGGAGGGCAAATTTTGCCAAGGAACATCTTCCCTACGTGAAACCGGAGGAGCACCATCTAGCAGTTAACGAGACATTTCAGTATGTTTCCATACCTCGAGTCCTTGAAAACCTAATGATGTCCGAGACTTTTCGGGAACAGTTGGACAAAAACTTTTCTACCAGACAGCCATCACTCATTCTTCAAAGTTTTTATGATGGCTTATTGTTCAAGGAAAAACTCTCGGCACTTCTAGAGAATGGGGCGCAATACACGCTATTTCTTGTTCTGTACAGTGATGAACTAGAGATTGTGAACCCCCTCGGGTCAAAACGAGGCATTCACAAAGTAATTGTCGTGTACTTCAGTGTGCTCAACATACATGCTCGCCATAGGTCACAGCTACGCTGTATACATGTAGCCCTTGTTGCGCCATACAGGCTTGTTGACAAGCATGGCATGAACGCAATCTTGAAACCTGTTGTTTCTGACATAGTGACATTAGAAACAACCGGATTTTCATTGAGGATAAATTCTGGTACCGTAAAAGTCAGAGCAATCCTTGTTGCATTCAGTGGGGACAACCTTTCTATGAATAGGCTCGGCGGATTTACATGTTGTTTTAACAGGGGCCGCCCGTGCAGGTTTTGCACTGCACCTTATGCCACATTTAGCACTGTATCCCATGAAATGGATGTGCAAATTCGAAACAGGCATTTGCACGAAACTCACGTTCAAGGCGCTAAGGTGAACCGGCCACTGAGCACTGCTCTTTATGGCGTGAAAGGTGAATCACCTCTTTTAAGTATTGGGTACTTCGATGTAACACTGCAGCTTTCACCAGACCTGATGCACGATGTTCTTGAAGGAGGCATACCTCATGTTCTGAAACGTGTTTTGCAAGGCCTCGTCAGTAGCAATGTGATTAGATACTCAGACCTAGATTGCATCACAACGTTCAGTTTTGGTGTACATGACAGAAAGAACAAACCACAAGCTGTGGAAAAACACTTTTTAACTGGAAAAGCTCCATATAAGGGCACTGCATCGCAGAAGTGGTGCCTCTTTAGGTTTTTGTCACTTATGCTTGGAGACGTTGTCCCAGAACTCAACGAGCACTGGGAAGTGTACTTGCTTCTCAGGAGGATTGTTGACCTGATATTTGCCGACACCCTTCCACATGACCACCTTGCATGTCTGCAGGATGACATTCGCTATTTTTTGTCTTCCTTTGAGAGTCTGTATCCTGGCCATATAATTCCAAAACTTCATTTTCTAGTGCATTACCCGAGACTCATCAATGAACTTGGCCCGCTTAAGCAATATTGGTGTATGCGTTATGAGGCAAAACATCAGTATGTCAAAGCTGTTGCTGTACGTAACCAAAATTTCAAAAATATATGCAAGACAATCGCAGAAAGGCACCAGCTACTACAGAGCTATGAACTTTGTAATCCAGAGTTTCACAACTCTATTCAGGCAACAAAGCCCAGGCCTGTGAAAGAGAAAGATTTGGCCCCATGCATGGCTGAAGTTGTCTCACATGGCGTTCCTGTGTGGCAAGTCAATTCTGTGACTGTGGAACAGTTAACGTTCAAACTCGAGGACGTAGTCATCCTACAGAAAGGCATGCTACCTACTTTTGGACAGATCACACAGCTGTATATATATTGTGGCAATGTGTTCTTGCTTGTGAACGTACTCGGGACTACTTTGTTCAACAGACACCGTTGGTCCTATGTTGTCCAGAAAACAGGAGAACAAAAACTTGTCAAACCGACTGACCTTGCATCGTCACAGATTCTTGATCTGTACTTTGAATGGATTCTTCCCCATAATCTGCACAGAAGAAGCTGAGCGATCGGTGGGTGGTGTTGGGATGTGCATGAAATTGCTACAGATCGCAATGAATCTCTACCTACCAACAATGAACCATTCTCACAATGGCGAACACGCTACAATAAAACAATCTGACGGAACCGTCGTCATGACAGTGTATTTGGCCCCGAATCTCTACCGAGGCAACATAGAAAAGTACATTGATCTAGCCACGCGAGATTATGAAACAAAGCACAAGAACGCCGGAGTCGGAGACTTGTGGGTATCACGGACAACTGGCTTGTACTGTGTATAATCTCGATACATTTCGTACGACTGAAAACACTGACAACCACCAAGAGAACCCGCATAGACCTTGTCTTTGCCAACTTCAGGCTAGATCCGATTGAAAAACCATTGGCTTTACATTCCAAGATGTGATAATGAGGGAAAACTGAATCCAGAACTCAACACAACATATGAGTTATTACAAAGAAAACATTGTATATGCAGTACACACGCCACTGATTTACATATGTGAGTGGGCAATTTCACAGGGTGATTTACGGTAAGAATGATCCTCAGTGTTTTGCCCACTCTTCAGGATTCAATTCTTGGAGATGCATGGATTTTATGTTCAAGATTACATGATAGCATCAATAGCAAGTTTTTACATTTAATCCCGCGCCGGAGCTTGGAGGAGATTGCGTCACGAAACCCCATTCCTTGTTTTTTTTCGTTTTCTCGTCATACCGACTAATTCCAATTGTCTGAAACACATCATGTGATGCATCTGGCTTTCTTCAAATGCAATGCATACTTATTTTACCCAGAAATAGTTATGCAACCTTTCGTATATACCGTGAGAAAACTATGACGTAGTGGCGTATACTTCTTTTACCAAGAAATAGTTATGCAGGCTTTCGTAGATACCGTGAGAAACCTGTGACGTAGTGGCATCGCCACAATAAAGTTCTTGTCATGTCATGTCATGTAGTGGCATCACCACTTGTATTTTTCTTTTCGCGTGCTTTCCGGGCTGCCAAGCGTCTTCTCCTTGCAAGAGATGTGCTTTTGGTCATGTAATGATTGATTTCTGGGGAGCTCCGGAAATTTTGAGCACCTGGACTTCCTTAAAGAGCAAAGCAATTTTTCGTTTGTTATTTAATTGCCCTTTCATGATACCAACCGCACCAGTCTTGCCTCAAAAAAAAATGCTTAAGTGAGAAAACACACAAACAGAAACTATAGGTGGCGATGACACGTTCCGCACCAACTTACCATCACGTCAGAGGTTTTGAAGGCGCCTTTTATGGAGCACAAATTTATTTTCCATTAAAATCTATCACGGTGTGATGAGTGGAGTGCGCGTATTTCAAAGTGCGCGCCGTGTTTCTAGTGCGCGCCATAAAAGAAATGAAAGCAAGACGAAGACGACGTTGGCACGAGCGCTAAAGATAAAGCAATGAATAAAAGCTGCACCAATGCGAGAAGGCCACAAGTAGAGCTACGAGCAATCAGAATTCAACACGAAGACACAAGAACACCAATGATGAAGGCCCACGATGAAGATGAGGATTAAAAAGCGCCAAGAGAATGGGCGAGGGGGAGACCAGGGAGAGACCGGGGAGAAGAACCGGAGGAGACGTGGCTGAGGTGTGGTGGAAGGAAGAAGCTGACCAGGGCGCGGGAGTGGCGGCCGAGTTCCTGTGGCAAGGCCACTGCAGACTCCCACCTGGGCGTCTACCCGAGCGCTACAGCATCTGGCGTTGGCCAGGCAATCCACAGGCTTCCCATCGCCTGGCGTTGGCCAGGCAATCCACCAGCTTCCCATCGCCTGGCGTTGGCCAGGCACTCCAACGGCTTTCCATCGTCTGGCGTAGGCCAGGCACAACTGCGGCCCCGGCTCGTGGTCTGAGCGTCGGCTGAAGAACGGCGAGAGGTTGCTGACCCCGACTGGCCCGACGCTACCCTCCCTCCGAGCGACACCTCGATCCAAGTCCGCTCCGAGTGCGTCTGCTGCCTCCACCTCGCCATCTACACTCGTGCGCCCGCCTGAACGGTGACAGTCTTGTCTCTTGTACTTGTTCTTGCGCACCGCTAGTTATTCACCCTCCCATTCATAGTTTTGTTAATTTATCCTCTCCTTCTTATGCTTCGTCTTGTCTTTATCCTTTCTCCTTTTTTTGTGTCTTTAAATACAGCGAGTGTTGTTTGTTTGTTCTTTTTTTCTTGCTCAAACGGTCTCGTCTATCCTTTCTCGATGTCTGTCAAGCCATCGAGTTTTCAACACACGAACCTACACGAGGGCACGTTAATTTCGCTAGCCCCGTGACACAAGGGTTCTAGAGCGGCCAGAGACTTCACGTAGCATGTTTCAAGTTTCATTGAGCCAATTGGCCGAAATACAAGGAATATACTTTCAAATTTGTGACATCACGCTTATGTTCGGGTGCCTACACTTCGGCGTGAAATTTTTTTAAAGAAGGAAACGTTCACCTTCATCGTCTCCTCTAATGCTGTACCTGTGGTGGTGAAATCAGAGATAATAGAGTCCTTAAATAAGATCTATCGGTCTCAACTGATTCAGTGTTTCTCTTTGGTGTCCCTTTAACGTGCACTGACATCGCACCGTACGCGGGCCTCACCATTTCACCTCCGTCGAAATTCACCCGCCGCGACCGGGGTGTGAACCCACGGCTTTTGGATCAGCCACAGAGTGTCATATCGACTAGACAACATGGTGGGGCAGTCAACATGTTGAAAGACATCGGCAGCATCATCTTACGGACGCTTCTAATCTGCACATTAGAAGCGATGTCAACAAACGCCCCAACCACTGTTCACCAGAGGAATGCCGTATCACAGCATGTTTTGATGATGGATTCTGTCTCGCAGAGCTGTTGCACGTTGGGATTTTTTATAAATTTACTAACAATATTGTGTCAGATAGCAAGTGTAGCTGTGTCAGGTGCACATCCGCGCGGTTCTCGCGTTCCTTCTTGGCACACTTATAATTGCTCCGCTCAAATGTACTATGCAACTCTTATATAGCTCTTTTTTCTACATGCAAGTGCGCTCCTCCACGAAGAAACTCCTGGCTACGCCACTCCTCACAGCACCTGAACTCTGCAAAGAGTATCGCGGAGACCGATGCAGTGCACAGTCGGAAACTGCGATTCTTGCGGTGGGCCCCTGTTTTGACGTCACAGCAGGGCTCCACCAATCATCGATGCCAGCAGGGCTCAACGCGGGCCACGAAGGAGCGGCTTGTAATTTTTACAGCAAAGCTGTTAGACACGGGTGAAAAACGTCCCAGCTACACAAAAAAACCTCGCCTCGCCATTGCCTAGCAACCACAGATCCCACAGCTAGTGCACCGTGCCCCCTTCCTTCTCTGCTGCTCTCGTAATGTTGTGGTGTCAGTAGCAAATGTGCTCCGGTTCCTCCATTCCGCCAAAGAGTCCGTGCATGGACGGTAGTACATATGGTCCCTATAAATGGTCCCTGCATTTTTTAAAGGTAGCACAAGCCATTTTCCAAAGAAATCAGGAGAATCTGCTTCCCGCCCTCTGCCTCTCCCCCTCAGCTCTTCGTTCTTTTCCGCTCACCTATTAAACCAGATTCGACATGTGACCTAAAAGCCTTGATGACCCCCCAACAACCCTCCCTTTTCCCGGAAAACAACGCTTTGAGTGAGCACAGAATCACCGGTACACATGGGTGCTGTATGAAAATGTAGGCTCTTCACAAGTTTAACGCAGTCACATGTTTAAGACGATGCCGGCTTGCTGCGCCGTTGGCTGCTTGAACAACATTACAAAAGATACATTTTCTGTTGTTTCATCAATGAAAATAAAGCACTAACAGTGAGCGATCTGGATGCATCATATCAGGAGGAAGTGTTTGTCACTGAGGAGGGCTTTGAGAGCAAAGTTGAAATAAAGCTGGGGCTTCGTGGTGAGCTTAAACAAAACCAGAGAAAAAAACACTATGTATCACCTTACAGGCTGTTTTCTCGTATGGTTTTGTCAACAATGCAATCATTTGAAATCGTCAAATGTACCAACCACAGCAAAATCTTCAGTGTTCCCGATTTCAAACGGGAAAAAACGGAGCGCTAACAAAACAACACACAAAAAGAAGGAGGCTACACACAGGACTGGCGCTAAACTTTCAACTGACATTTATTGAAGCAACATCGAATCTATGCACACAGCCGTCAAACGTAATCTCTGCCAAGATAGAACCTTCACCACCATAAACACCGCGTCAGGCCCTTGTGCCAGGCAATATACAAGCAGCAATGCCACAGAAGGCGAGGGATATAGCCGGAACCTTGCGCACCACATTTCACAATCTCATGTTTTGTAAAGGATAATAAAACTTTCACGTGCGATCAATCATGAATCGCCGGAAAAAAAATAAACAAATAAACCACTAAGATTTGTTTAACAACAAAGAAGCTGCGTCAAAAACAAAGGTAAAACCACACAATAAAAACAATAACAAAGCTTAAACAGCAAATCGCAGCGTCAAAAACAAGAAACAAACGAAGTGTGAAAACCAAGATGAGCAACAATGTGAAATAAAGGAAGGATAGCGAAAAGCCTCGTCAAGAAAGATAAAACCATTAAAAATTAAAAGCTAAAAAATACTAAAAACACTAAGATAGTAAAAGAACACAACACATCACCTTCCAAAAAAGCTAATTCCTTCTCATTTAGTGCGACAGAGGGCGCGCTGACACATTTGTCCGCAAACTTAAGAATGTGGTACGCTTCAATTATTTCTCTTTCGTAACGGTCACCTGAGCGCTTGAGGAAAGTGGTACGCGCGAATTCTCGGATGCACCCGCACCTTTTGCAGTGTTCAGCCAGGTGGTCACCTGAGTTATTCTTGATAAACAAGGAATGCTCATTCGCCCTGACATTGAAACATCTTCCGGTCTGCCCTATATACACTTTATCGCAACTCAGTGGGATCTTGTATACGACGTTCTTCGCGCAGTCAGTAACGGCGCTGTCATGTTTCTTGTTGCACTGCTTGTGGTTCCGTTTTGCAGTGAGGAGACAAATTTTTGATGGATTACTTGGGGCAGAAAACACGATATTCCCATTGTATTTGTTTATCACTCTTGGTTGTATTTGTATATTCCCATTGTATTCCCATTGGTTGTATTTGTATATTCCCATTGTATTTGTTTATCACTCATCTTGGTTTTCACACTTCGTTTGTTTCTTGTTTTGACGCTGCGATTTGCTGTTTAAGCTTCGTTATTGTTTTTATTGTGTGGTTTTACCTTTGTTTTTGACGCAGCTTCTTTGTTGTTTAAGAAATCTTAGTGGTTTATTTGTTTATTTTTTTTCCGGCGATTCATGATTGATCGCACGTGAAAGTTTTATTATCCTTTACAAAACATGAGATTGTGAAATGTGGTGCGCAAGGTTCCGGCTATATTCCTCGCCTTCTGTGGCATTGCTGCTTGTATATTGCCTGGCACAAGGGCCTGACGCGGTGTTTATGGTGGTGAAGGTTCTATCTTGGCAGAGATTACGTTTGACGGCTGTGTGCATAGATTCGATGTTGCTTCAATAAATGTCAGTTGAAAGTTTAGCGCCAGTCCTGTGTGTAGCCTCCTTCTTTTTGTGTGTTGTTTTGTTAGCGCTCCGTTTTTTCCCGTTTCAAGCATGAACCAACTCGCCCAAAGACAAATTCTACTAATTCCCGATTTCCTATTCCAGAAATTTGTGAACATGTGCAGATATGTTTCATCAAAATCATTTTACGAAACTGTGGTTCCGCTTTGAGCTACATCATGGCCTATAGATTTCATGAGATTCAGTTACTCACAACTTGCGCGTTCATCTGAGGATTTAAGAAAACTTCTTTAACGTGCGTCCTCAGCTTGATGAACAGGGGCTTCGTCGTGCAATTCGTTAGCTTGGCTCACGGCTTGTTCATACTGGTTTGCAAACATGAAGGCTTGTGAGAGTGACATGGAGGAGCTTTGTGGTTTTCGAAACTGGCTCATCATGTAGAACCGCACAGGTAATGGTTTCCAAAGTACAGTCTGCGGTGAAACTTGTAACACAGCCGTGTGTTCAACCACCTACATGCAGAACACGGTGACTAAACAGCTGTTGAGTCATCATGGCATTGACAGGATGCTTCGAATGTGAAGAAAGGAAGCAGGTTGCACAGTCATCGTCTTTTGTAGCTGGGGTGTTGGCTTCATTCAAAGGGCAGGGAGTAGCGACAGTAGTAGAGCCTAGCAGCAAGGCTGCTGGCTTCAGTGAACTGAAAATTTGCTCCTCCTCTATGCCAAGATGGGTGAAGAGAATCGCTTTTCGGCATCCGGATAGTAGTTCAGACGCTCTGCAAGCCACAATGTACATCTCAAAGGTATACTTCCACTGGTCTCATGGGACTGTGGGTGACTAGGTGAAGGCAGGAAAGGCAGTGGTGGTAGCAAACCTTGAACGATCACTGGGATGCTCAACTGGTAGGATAAGCACATAACTTGCACTTGCGTCGGTTGAATCACTGAATCCTCGTCTCCAATATGTTGCACTTAGCAGAGAAATGATGCGTTCTACGCATCAACTTCTTCCTTCTTTGTTGTCTCCACGCGACCTCCTTCATCACCTTCCATATTGTGATGAAGATTTCTTAAACAACAAAGAAGCTGCGTCAAAAACAAAGGTAAAACCACACAATATGGAAGGTGATATGCACCACTTGAACAAAACCAGCCTGCCTTTATTCCTTGCAGCATCTCTCTCAACAGACAGTGAAGCATAAGATCATGAAATGGCCTCTCACCGAATGCCTGCCTCTTCAAGTTGGGCATTCCCAAATGTTAGGAACCAGCCGAGATCAATGCCCTGAGCCTCCAACATGGGCGTGTACTTGCATAGGCCGAGCCATAAGGATCTGTCTCATTGACGCAATTTAAATATCACCTCAAAGATGTGCTCGTTAATGGATTAAAGTAAACATTGTCTTCACTACATTCCTGGCTAGGTTCTATATATATTAAACTATCTCACCTTTAGGTACAAAACCCGTGTTTATACAGAAGTATGTACGTATGTACATATGTGCACATGTATGTATGAATATATGAGTGTATTATATGAATGTATGAATATGTAATACAATATTGTAAGTGCGTGTCTACTGAATTTATTTTTATGTAATGGAAAGAGCCTCGATGTCTGATTGTAGCCTATTTTCTAAATGTTTATGCTATTCTTGTATTCTGTTATTTCGCTGCTCCTTGTATTTCGATAATTATTCCTCAATGTAGCACTGTTTGCTGAACGTGTTTGAAGTTTCGCGTAGCGAAGCCACGTCAGGCCGAATGGCCTTTAGCTTCGCTTCGCTTTTCTGTAACCTTTCAGAAATAAAATCTGTTCATTCATTCATTCATTCAAGGATCTGTAGCGTGCGCATTAACTAAATTATTCCGGAACTCGGCACGATCTACGATGAACTTCCGGAGCTTCGCCCACTCATCATCATTCACTCCGCGTATATGCTGTGGATTTTTTATTTTCCCTCGTGCCTCTTCTTCCTTTTATTCTTTTCTTGTTCCGTTTTTCGTTTTTTTCTTGCTTTTTCTTAACTATTTCTTTCTTTTTTGTTATTTTTTATTTTTATTCTTAATTTTTGCCAAGCCGCTATACGTAGCGACCCGTTAGAAAGGGAATGGCACCACATCAAAAACATCATCATCATCATTTACAAACCAATTGGCAACTTTTTTTTCTTCACCAAAGTGAAAGCAATTCTCAAGAACAAAATGCAAGACAGAGCTCTCACTAGCGCGCGGTTGTGCTCGTTCCACACACAAGTTGGCACAACGACGTACCAGGCTCTCTACTTTTGGGTACCTCCTGGCACGACCTGCACACAAAACCACGGAAAGATTACGCCTCTCAGAATTTGCTGTTCACTGTGATGTACCACACTGCGCCATGTGCGATTGACAATTAAGAAGTATGCTTATTTGCTTGCGGTGTTTACAGACAATTAAGGCCTTTCGGACAATGGTGTATTATACTGCTCCATGTGCGATTGTGAAAAAATATGCTTACTTTCTCGGTATGTTTACAGCCAGCTAAGGCCTCTCAGGCAATGAATGTGGTGGTTCTTGTTACGCCCTCAGACACAGACAGCCGAGTAATGGAAAAGGAAAGCACTTATGAACAGCCCGAAACAGCACATACATTTTAAATGGACAAACAACGCAACATATACAACACAGTCAGACCTTTAAGCTCACGTAAGTAACCAGCGCGTCCTGCCTGACGTGACGTCCGAAATCCGTCAGCATCGTGGTTCCTGCAGACGGCACATGCTGACAGCCGCCGGGCACGATGAGCTGCGCGCGGGCTCAAGCAGATACTGAGCTGCTCGCTCACAAGAGCACGTCAGGATACGTTTCCCTCCATGTAGCACCAAGGCCACGCCCTCAGCAAGCAAAGGTGCCAGAAGGCAATATACGCAGCACCCTGGACACATTCTCAGTAAACGGGTGTGCAGGACTGGAACCTGCGCGAAACCCTGACCACGCCCTCAGGAGTCGGATGTGCCGAATCCTAGCGGACTCAGTACCATGGCCAAGAGTCGGTAGATGCTTGGCCTCGGAAACATCACCTGATATAGTTCCATTTGCTCGCCCTCGGCTGCTCGCATGTCCAACATGGAACAGCAAGCAAGGCCCAGTTCAGGACACCCGTTTGCCGCAGGGGAACGCCCAGTACGTCCCGGCTGGTCTGATTGCACCAGCTCGGTGCGTCTGCTCTCCTGGTCGAACGTGCCACGCTCAGTCACTGCCAACGCTTGATCTCCGTCTGTGTTCTGAAGGCCACGCGCTTCACGTTCAGCATGCGCAAGCGCGTGCTCTTCGTCATCATCACTTCCCCTTTTTTGCGCCGAAAAGAGACATTCACTCCAATAATGAATTACACTGCGACATGTGCGAGTGCGAATAAACAATGCATGCTTGCTTCCTTGGTGTGTTTACAGCCAATTAAGGCCTCTCGGTTACCTGGCGTAGTTTCATTGTAAATTACATTATTGTGCAAGCCCTAGGGAAATTAAGCTTGGACGCATATAAAGTACACAATATGACAGCCTCCTCATGATTTAAATATCATTGTGGACAGCACAGGGAAATGTCGAATTATATGTTGGGCAAATTATTGCTATAATAATAATAATAATAATAATAATAATAATAATAATAATAATAATAATAATAATAATAATAATAATAATAATAATAATAACATTATTATTATTATTATTATTATTATTATTATTATTATTATTATTATTATTATTATTTGGAGCTTATCTCGAGCAGTATACATGAATTCATTCCACAGTACATATTTAAGCACTGTATATATCCCAAGTGGTTTCAAATAAATTTACAAGCTGTGTTGAAGCACAGCGTTCATGTACATAGAAAGTCTAGAAGTTCCAGACGTGACCAGTTGCTTCTTGCTGAAAGTTAGCATTCCCTTTTTATTTGCAACTCTCTGTAATTGCCTCCATAAGTGGGATCCCAACTTGTGCGTATCTCAGAGTCCTAGAAAAAGCGCCCCTTAGCACTCATTGCTTCGTGCTGTTTGTTCATGTCTTTTTCAGCTGTTCATGTTTCTTTTTCAGCTTTTTCCCCATTCACATTTAGATTTTTTAATAAATTTCGTGTTTTCCTGTGTCCTTCATCTAAAAGTTTTGTCCCCTTGTAGGAGCTTCCCTCAGAATAGAACAAATTTATGACAGAAGTGTTTTCATGTCCTTCCCTTTGCCAATACTTAAGTTTGCTTTAGAAGGTCCTTTTATGAAGATTGGATTTTTCACAACATATATATGGCACCGAACTGCTATTCCTTTTCGGAATAGCAGTGGTGCCAAGTTCCCTCAGCTGATAAGTTCCCTCTGCTGATAATGCTCGCAGATGTCACAGTAACACTACATATAATAACATACGTAATTTGCTTTACATCCACCGATCGCAATAACATGTCCAGCCAACAGCTGTGCAATGGAGAAAGTGGGAGTCCACTGAGAAGCAAGTTCTTGACTCATGCAACACATTTCTAGTCAAAGGATGAATTGGTTAACCACGGGATGTCTACTACATGCATTTATTTTTCTTTTGTTTATTTCTTTCACACTGCAGAGCGAGTATCAGTACAAGCAGTGTAGGTACAAATGGCAATATACTAAAAGCACAAACCCAAAGGTTAACACAGGAAAATATATGATGCAAAACGGAAACATAACACTGAATAACAACACTTAACATGGAAAAATATAGCGCATAAGGGAAACATCACACCAATGAATAGTACGTACCAAAGCTCCATCTAAAAAAGTTGCCTAATATCAGCTGCACAGTTTCGCTTCAATATGGCACCAGGAAAAAAGGAAAACTGAAAAGCATTAGTTTTAACGAAATACACGAGCAAGGAATGGGCTTGATGTCATATATGTGTGGTGGGCTGGAGCCATATAGGAACGCAAGTCAAAGGCTAACTCAAAATTAAGAAGCAGGCAAAGATACTTAAGGCGATTCTTCTTTCACCTTAGTTCAAGTTTTCCAATGTTGGTAGCAGCAATGAGTTTCGCCTGCGCATTTGAATTTAGACCTAACAGACCTAGCAGCCCTTTATTGTACAGCTTCAAGTTCTTTCACAAGTGGGTCCTACAGAACACAAGAGTTGTCTTACAAGCATAAAATAGCTGAGCAGTTTAATATTACAATGAGAACTTCTATGCTTATGTTTCGGAAAACGCAGCTTATGGAAGGTGGCAGAACTATGTTGTCAATGCATCGGTTCCAAGACAGGTCATTAGTTATGGTTATGCCAAGGCATTTTAAATTGGTTACCTGTTGTGGTCATGACGAAACAAGCTTATATGTAAAATTAAAAGGTTTTTTTCGCAAGCTACAGAAGGCTAAACTTTCTTTCCTGCGTTTAAAGCCATACCATCTCCTTTACACCGGCGTAGAATGGTATTTATACTTGAACTCAAGTTCTCTTGATCATTAGCACAAGTAACTTGGCAAGAAAGCACACAATCAATCGTAAACAGTCTCATTTGAGCCTAATTTGCTTCTGTTCTTAGTAATGACCAATAAGCCCGTGTCTATCAGCCCCGAAAACAAACTCGAGCGTCACAGCTGTCGCACCAATGTGACAAAGGCAAGGACAGCTGGCACTCGTCTGCTCCACTTCCGGCGATGTCCAGTGCAGGCACCTAACCGGCAGTGCTTGTTATGTGCAAATCGCTGCCCCGACAGTGCCAAAATATAGCTCTTTTCCATCTTTCTGAACCACTGTGTCCATTTGACTACTTGAACCAGTACATTTGAACCACAACTTGCATTTGTTGGCTACGATATTTATACCTGATTCCTTTGCGTTGTGATGGTTATTACACAACATAGTCTGGCAATAAAAATCTCGCAGGGAATGCGGTGCAAGTTTCAATACTGTTCAAAATGAAACAACCTGACGAAAATTCGGATGAAAAATTTTAGAAAGGCAAACTGTCACCTAAACAAAAGCTGCAGCTCTAGAAAGGTGCTGGTTAGTTGGAACTGCAAGCCATTTTGTCACACATTGAAATGCTGAGTTCTCAAAGCGCATTCCCAAAAATTGGGACTATGAAAATATTTCTGTGAAATCATTAAATTCTCACCACAGAATTCGCTTCGACTGCGCAATTGATGTGTGTGCCGAAGCGTCACAAATACAATCAGCCAATTTTTGATGTTGGGTACCTAAACTGCAGATTTTCGTGTGCCCGCAAGTAAGCTAGGAGATCTGAGACAGTTGCCCTATGTGCCGCAGGAGACTTCAGCTGAACATGTGTGTCATAAACGATCGATTAGAATATCTGCAAATTTACGCAAATTAGTAATGTCATCCCGCTTCATGGTGTTTTCTAAAATATTAAAATGTGTGTATTTGAGCATGTGTAGGTTTCTTCATGGCAGTCACCAGCAATTACGTAATCGCATCCTGTTTGCAGAAACAGCTGGTTAGGTCTACCGCCTCCTTGCAAACAGTAACCGTTTACTTCATGTGGAATGCTACTCATAGGAGCCATTTACAAGAAAAAAAATTATTGTTACAAAGATGCCATAAAGTTAAAATGAGTATTCTGGAGTGTTTCTGCGGCACCCACAACAGCATGGCCCACATAAAAACATTCTGCACAGCCATGGGGCATTTACTCGTCTATCGCCTTCTCCACATACTAGAGGGATTTAGTATTGCGGAAAATCCTTCCGTTAGCGTTTGCGAGTCACGCACGCTAAATTTTTGCGGAGTGCTATTCGATAGCGTTCCATAGCTATTTAGTATTGCGCGAGACGACGACGCGCCGCAAAACGCAAGGCACGCAAACCTTCGCTGCGCCATCTAAATGTGAATTATGAAAGCGTCAAAGCCGTCGGCCGTTGTTAGTAACTTAAAGAGCAACGCAAGTGCAAAAAGAATTATTAAAAAGAACATCGTGCAATAATAATTGCATAAGTGTTGCTGTAGTCTGACGAGGCAGAGTTTCGCTTTCCTTGTGCGTGTGTAATGTGGTGAAACTAGAATCCACAGCGAAAAGATCAAAAGGACAGAAAGTTGAGCGAGTTGGTAACATTCCATAGCCAAAAGAAGAGGCGTGCAGGACACGGACACAAGGTTCGTGGTGTTCTCTGCTCTCCTTGTGTCCGTGTCCTGCACGCCTCTTCTTTTGGCTAGCGAAAACATCGTTGTCTTCTCGAAGCGAAAACCAGCAACACGGTTTATTGTGAATCAGCTAGTCCCACAACGCAGCAAGGCGACACCATAGATGCGAAACGGGCAGCCGCCAGTTGTAGGGAGCCGCCATGCTTTCCGCGCTAAACAAACTTAGCGAGCGTTTTGCGTCTCCGCTAAATTCGGAAAATAGCGAGCGATCGCTAAACGCAAAGCTGGAATAGCGCGCGTACGCATGCTCAGTCTGACCCCGCTAAATTTTAGCGTTTAGCGGGGCGCAACTTAAGCTGCACTAAAACTGTCTACTGGTTGATACAGCTCAGGGGTAACGCAAGCACAAGAAAAAGTACTATACTTGTCAGCTAACCTAAACTGGCACGTGTGATCCTGACAGCACCGCTGCTGCGATGCTGCACAAAGAGGCATGCTGACAACAAGAAAATTAAGCAATTCATTCACATGAAACGTAGTTTCGTAGTAAAGATAGCCACAAAAAGCATGTTGCAAGAAAATGAGAAAGGAATGTGAAACTAACAATACAGGGAGCACAGGGCATACTAAAGCAACAGCTGGTATGGTGCTCGGGAGAGAATTTTGGAGATATTTCGCGAGTCTCAACACTGTATTATGCTTTTGTGACTGGGAACGGACAGCAGGCTTGGCAAAAACATTGTCTGCAGACACGCAGGTGTGCCCAATGCAAATAAAACTTTAGATAACGAAACCAGTCTCCGAATGTCTCGGCCAAAAACAATGCAGCAATTATGGCGTTTTCAAGTACAATATCTCCTCCGTCTTTGATCAAGTCGGCTGTTATACCATCTTCAGCAGCTGCTTTACCGCGACATGCCTTTGGCAGCATTTTTGACTCGTCAGCGGTTATACATGGAATTTCGGTGTCCTCCTCTGGTTCTATTTCTATTAAGGTTGTATGGTCTGTCTGAGAGCTGTAGAGTTCCGAGTAGAAATCTTCTGCTACCTTTACTATTTTGTTGAAACTGTTGATAACGTTACCTTGTTTATCTTTTAGCGCATGCATTTTGTTTTCTTCTAAGTGCAGTTTCTTTTGACTGATTTATTGCTGGTGCCTTTTTCTACTGCTTTCTCTATTTCTCTCACGTTGATGATGATTAGTGGAGTTTATTGGCGCAAGGGCCAGATGTGGCCAAAGAGCGCCAGAGCGATGATAATGAACGCTCAATTAATCTGTGGTTAATACGACGCGCTGATTGTCCTACGTAGCATCTCCTGCAGC
>JABSTT010001899.1:0-67268 GCA_013339685.2 Hyalomma asiaticum
AGGGCATGTTGTGACTGGGTGATCAGGCGCAATAACGACTGTCGGTGCTGTAGATGTACACTACGGAAGCCCAAGGAATATTATCAAAGCTTGAGCTTGAAGTGACTGGAGAACCTTCACGTTGGTTTTTAGGGTTCTCCCTGGCACGGGTAGGCTGTATGCAAAAATCCGAGGAACGCCACATTATAAACCTGCAGCATGGCTCGTACCGAGGCACCCCACGATTTTCTCGCAGGAAACCTAAGGTCGTGGGTGATATTGGTAAGCTTTTTCATACAGCAGATTTGGGGGACGGGGTGGGGGGGCTAAAAGACAGATAAACGTCTAATAATACTCCAATGAATCGGTGAGTCTTCTCGTGCCTGACAATGTGTCGATTATTCTAATGACGTAATGTCCCATTTCCTTGCGTGCGAAAGCAACTAGCGAGGACTTCTCAGATGACAACTCCAGTCCCCGCTTTTGAAGATAATTCTAGGAGTGTGGCTGCTCTCTGAAGCCTGGCCCGTGCATGTAGACGAGTCACCCTTGACGCCCAGATTCAAATGTCGTCTGCATACATTGAGAGATGAAGAGATCGTGGAAGTGCGTCGATGAGGCCGAGGAGGGACGAGTCCAGAGCGGGGGCTCAGGACTTAGCCTTGCGGCATGCCACGACAGTTGCAATGGTGCGTTGTGGCACCATCCTATGTTTGTACGAAGAGGGCTGTCCTTCAAATAGCTGTATATCCATTTGTAGACACGGCCCCCTAATCCAACATTCCCCAATGCACCCAGGGTGGCTGCATGCAATGCATTGTCGTATGCTCCTATTACGTCCACGAATATCGCCGCAGATATATTTAGGCATTTCCTGTTGGACAGATGACACCAGGTCCACAACGTTGTCGAAGGGGACCGTCCGCGCCGGAAACCGGGCATAGTATGCGGGTATATGTCGGAGTGCTCCAGATACCACATTAAGCGATTAAGCAGCATCTTCTGCATCACCTTTCCAAGACAGCTACCCAGTGAAATGGGGTGATAGGAGGGAAGTTGAGAGAGATTTGCGTAATTTGAGTGGAGGAACAAGGCGGCTAGATTTGCACGAAGGAGGAACCAGTCAATCGCGTCACGAGTCGTTGTATTGGCAAGAAGGGCACGCCGACATGCTTGACCGAGGTTGCGGATCTTTATGTAGCTTTCAACATCATGTCCAGGTGGTCAAGAACGCCTGCGTGCTGCCAAAGCTGCCTCTAGCTCCTAGGAAGCTTGAGGCAGCTTCATAGGAGCTTGAGCACTGCCTATAAAGCTCCTTCATAAAGAACAGATTGTCAATCCTCAGTCTCTTGAGATGGGTGTGTGTCTCTGGCTGCTTGAGGTGAAAGTGGGCCCTTGATTGGCAACCCTCGCGCAGAAATGTTCTGCGCCACCGGTGCCCTGAGGTCCACCGGTGGCACCAGTGGCACTGAGGCCCAGGTGGACCATTTAATGAGCAGCGAGGGACGCATGACACAGTCGTATCACGTTTCCCTTCTATACACCTTTCCATCGGCACTCTCGCACCGGCGAGCAGGAACATGTTTTTGTCGTCTGCTACGGCTCTCCGCGCCACGCCCCCCTTCGTTGGGCTGTTTGTAGCGCCGAGCCGCCCATACGTTTTGCCGTGCTTGCACGGTGCGCGCGCTGTTTTTCGCTCACTAGAGCGATTTAAAATGTTCTTTAAGAACAGTCAATCGACAGGGCATCACTGCATTGTCTACGGTTGCACGTACAACCAGAAGAAAAGAAACGCTGCACGTAAACAGCTGTGCACAAAGCACAACGTTGCGCAGGAGGAGTGCGGCTGCGCACTCACTAACGTACTCGTACCAAAACGCCGCACCGCTCATGTTCCCATGTGGTCTAACGCTTATGTCGCCAACACATCCTCAACCCTAGTCAGTGCCGTTCTTCGAATATGGTGCGAATTTCCAGATTTCTTCTTTCATTTTCTCCCTACTTGATTAGCTTCAACCATGAGAGCTAAACGCGTTTCACGGTACTACCAAAGCAAGGGGTTTTGGTACGGACATTCCTTTTTCTTTTCCTTTTTTTGTTGTTCTTGTCCTTGCTGATGTATGCCTCCGGCCTGTGCAGTGCAAACCAGGTGGGCATGTTTTGTTGAACGGCAAACGTGCTTCAGCACCTTATGTGACGCGGACGCTTCCTTCAAAAGAAAAAAAAAAGTGGAGAGCTCGACAGAAGTCGATAATGAACTAGGCTGCGAGAACGGAGCCGAATGGTTGCTTCTTGACCATGAGTGCGATAAATGAGAAACCCGATTAGAAAAAAAATCCAGGTCTCACGCACCGTGGGAGCCAATATTATGCCAAGATGCCAGCGATGTAACTGTAAGTATTAGCCAACGTTATTCATTAAAGGTAAAGTCAGCACGCAATAGCCGACAGTTGAGGGAATTATAGCCAAGTAGCTATCTAGCGCTGGTTTTAATTCAGTAGATGCCGCACATATGCCATGGCTTATACATCATGCCACAACATTATTACGTTGTTATGCACACAGATATGCTGTGTCATTTACTGACTGACTATCACACCTTCTTAAAGTTTACTTGCTTTGTTAGCAGTGTCCGAACGCCGTTGCACTACTTATTGAGTTTTGTCGTTATGTTGAGTAATGACCATATCGAGCCATGATCATGTCGCGTCATGAACATGATATCACATCCCTCGAATTGTAGTTTGACACCCATTTCAACCCCCTTAAAGCTCTCATGTTGAGTCATAATCATGTCGTGCCATGACCATGTCGTGTCATGAAAATGACTCATATCACATCTTCTCCTGTGCCTTTCGTTTTACAACCGGTATCAAACCCCCTTTTGCATAATGATGCTCATGTCATTTCATGTAAGCGATGTCATGAACATGATTATAGTATATCTTACGTCACATCCCTCGAGGTTTACTTTTCCTTTGACCCCCATCTTCACCCCCTTCCGTTAATTTTCGCTCTGTCATGCTCATGTCATATTACGTATCTCATGTCATGAACATGACTAACTCGTATCGGCTCTCTCGATCTATATCTTTCGTTGGGCACCGATCTTGACCCCTTCCCGTTGATTTTTGCTTCGTCATGCTCGTGTCATATGTATTTCATGCCATGAACGTGACTTACTCGTGTCTCTGGACCTGTATCTTTCATTTGACACCCATCTTGACCTCCTTCCTTTACATTTGTTTTTGCAGAGTCATGCTCATGACATGAGCACACCATGTCATGTCATGAACGTGACTATGACCGATATTACATTCTTCGACATGCACCTTTTTTTTGACACCCATATCGATCCCCTTCCAGCGGTCTTATGTTTGCAGAGTCATGCTCATGTCATAGCATGACCTGAGCACATTATGTCATGTCACCCAGCTAGCACACAAAGGATTTAAGACGTCTTCGAGACGGATATCCGAGACGTTAACGACGTCTCAGAGACGGCACGCGTAAGAAGTTTTGGTCTAGAAGACGTCGTATATCTCGTCTAATGTCCGTCTTGTTGCCCATAAACGAGACGTTTCCTGAACGCCTTTGAAACGTCTTCAAAAAGCTGGTCTTTTCGACGGCTTGGGGGAGCCTCCAATAATCCCATTTACCGGGATTTCTGAATCCGTTTAAAGACTTACCAAAGACGTCATCAAAAAGCTGGTCTTTTCGACGGCTTGGGGGAGCCTCCAATAATCCCATTTACAGGGATTTCTGAATCCGTTTAAAGACTTACCAAAGACGTCATCAAAAAGCTGTTCCTGAAATGTTAGCCGTAATCTGAAAAAGAAGCAGGAATCGTGCTCGGGAACGGGGCGCGCCCACCAAAATTTTGATCTGGTTACCACCCTCAGAATGTAAGCTAACGCCTGAGGGGTACAAATAACCACAAAACATTTTTTTGCACCCCTCAGGCATTAACTCCGTGGTTCTGAAGGTGTTAACAGGATCATAATTTTGGGGGGCACCCCCATCCGCGGACGCCGTCCCTGCCTTTGTGGTAGTAGCTGCGACCTGCTATGTTATCAGCAGCACCATAATCTTTTCGATGCTGCAGAGTGGGGGGTAGTGCCAGCAGAATACTTTCGTAGTTACATCCTAGGAAGAAGTCCTGGCATCGCAGTTGCCTGGAATTCTTTTTTTTTTTCGTGGTTAAAGGCATCAGCACTGAGTGCAACAGAGCAAAAATAGTGCAGTAAGGTAGGTACACAGTTCGCAACAAGGCTTCATCAGTCTTAGCATTTAAGTCAAAATTGGCTGTCATGAATACAAAAATCAATCTAGCATGTAATTTGTAGAGTATGAAGCAAATCTACCAAAAATAGTAATGACATATCTTTCTACAGTGAAGGATAGACAGTTTCATGGCAAGCGGCCTAGCAAGGAGGCCTCTGTGCCAATGATCACGCAGTCGAAACACTGCTACATCATCATTTTATTGAGAAACTAACTTGTGCAAGTTAAAAAAAGAAGAAAATGAGAAATGCCAGAAAAACAAAACAACAAATATTCAAGAGCAACTGCAGAAGAAATACTTTAAATATATTTGGAACTTATTAAACACTAGAGGCTCACAAAAGAGCACTAGTAGTCACACAATAATCAACAGCCAAACGACTATGCGCTTTTCACCATGAGAGCAGCGCATCCGGTTATATGAGCAGAGGCAGAACAATGGATGACTGTGTGACAGCCGCTTTCAATCACGTTATGCAGTATCTTCACCGCATAAAATCAAGGAATATAAACACAAGAACTCAAATATGACTCAGACATGAAAGTGAAAATTTGTCTAGGACATCAGCTGATGTAATGAAGCAAACTTTAAAAGACAACCAAAAATATCAATCAAGTGTCAACGAATATTGACCAAAGTGACCTTCAAAGAAATTAGCGCATGAAATATTAACAAAATCGGTATAATGAGCAACGTCGCAATGCAGTGCACAATCTCTCACAGCGAGCAACGTTACATCGAAGCAACCTCCATTTCATAATGAAGCTACATACGTGCTCGAAGTTGAATACAGTGGAGACAGCATTGAGGCGACGAAAAAGAAAAAAACAGAAGCAATATTCTCAATTACATATACAAAATACAGATGTGGCTCTCTACAAAGCACTGTATTACGCACATATATGCAAATCTGACATGAACGGAGATCAAACTGGCAAGCATCAGTTGGAAGCCAAAAAAAAAAAAAAAGAAGATTTTGGCACCCAGCACATGAAGCTATTCCTAAAAGGGACTTCAAATAACCATCAGGTCTACATGTGCAGGATAAAACTGAGGGTCTTCGAATTTCGCCCTGTTTCACATTTAAGGAAAACACTGTTACCTTATACCTTGTCATTAAACAAAACACTTCGAACAGCCAAGTCCTTTGAGAATGCAACCTCCACCAAACGCGCAACCAGTTCACGTTCACGCTCATCAAAAACTAGTTGTAGTGTCCAGGCTTAGTGCAGCTGGTGAATACGATGCTACTGGCATCACATGACACGCTGAAACCGCCGTCGCGGAAATGCTTTCAATGTAGAACCTTGGTAGGGCCGTGGTAGAACACAGTTGGTGCCCTATCAGGTTATCCGTACAACCGCCGATTAAACCGCATGTATTCCTGCAAACGAAAAAAAAAAAAAAAGGGGCCGCTATTTTCTATAAAGCTGTTCTACAACTGTGCTTTGAGGAACGAAATTTGAAATGCATCTCTGTCATAGACTGCGCCCTTTACAGGAAGTGTTCATAATATCCTGCAACTTGCAATAGATAAACACTCGAAATGAATTAATGAATTTTCCTCGAGTGCCTGGTACTTCTGCACTGCTGCCTGCACCATATATATATATATTTAACGAAGCAACAAACTATGAAGCCTAGGAAAACATAGGAGAAGTTATTGGGGTTCTTAATTGTAGTATTATACTTGTGAAGTAGGAAGGAATTTAGGCGGACGAAAAGACAAACCTGCCTTCTGTGGGAACCGAACCCACGACCTTCGGATAAGGCGTCCGATGATCTACCGCTGAGCTACGAAGGCGGTCGTCTCCACCCCCACCCCCCCGTCCCTTTTATCGGTTCTATGTGCACATACAATCTAACACTCACAGGATTGTATGTACCTATGTACATATATACGAAGGTCAGCGAGTTCCGCCGAAGCTTGGACGCTCGTGCTAGATGCCCAGCGATGAAAAGGAAGAGAAGAAAGAAGTCAGGATACAACAGCCGGCCTGCGGCAAAGGCGCTGTGTCTATGTCTCTATCATTTACAATATACAGTGGTGTTCGGGCCATCTCCGCAGGAAACTTGATGCATCTCCTGATGCTACCACCGCCGAATAGTATGGCACTCGTGAACGTTAAACTGCACATTACTGATTCGTAGTTTATTTTGGACGCATTCCCATACACAGCATGTAGAAATCGGGTGACACACATGCTTCACACTTAGACTGTGAGAATATTCTTCGAGGCGTGCTTACGTGCTCACTGCGCACTCGGTATGAAAGGGTCCCTGCAACACTTTTCGAACGCACTGAGCAAACGGTGCCAATCAATCGTTGAGACTTCTGTAAACGTGTGAGCCAAATGTTACTGTGCTGCAAGCAGCAGTGGATTTGCAGTTTCATTTTAAATACATCATGCAATCGCCTGCAATTGTTCCAACAACTGACGTCACTAGCAGCACCGACCAACGACTTGCCTGCTCTTCTTTCAACAAGTAACGTCACTGGCGCCAACGACTAGGTCCCTTCGCTCACCTCGGTCTTTTTAAAGACAGGCACTCAGATTGCCTTTATTTCTTTAATGCAAAATGAACAAATATATATAGGCAAATGAGTTCTGCGGAAACCCGCAAGGGTGGGTAACGTTTGCCTTGTGCTACAAAACGGGTGGATGCTAATTTTCCCTTTCATGAACAAATATATAATTGCAGACTACCTTTCCGTGACCGTAAGTTCAGCCAGTGATATATCTGCCTCGAACAAAGTAGTCGACGGCCTAGTGACATTTGTTGGAACGAAGAGCAATGTTAATTACAGCTGTGTTTGAAACCAAATAAAAAATTCCCTGGTGCACGCAGCTCAATAATACTTGGCTCACACGTTCACAACAACCTCCACGACTGTTAGGCATCGTTTGCCATCGAGATTCCAAATGTCGCAGGGCTCCTTCATTAAATGGGACCTTCAAGGTCGCGCGATCTACGGGCACAGTGACTGCGCATCACATCTGTGCATAGCATCAACAAATTTTCGCTGTGGCTTCGATTTCGCCTGCACAAAACTGCCTTCCATGGCCAGGTAATAGTGAATTTAGTACAATGCAACGAAATATGGCTCATTTGGGGTAGCGAGTATGTCGCGGGGTAGGAGGAAAACGTCAAACGTTCCGCTGAAAACTGTTGAATGGCACCGTGGCTTTGATTTGACGATATAGGTATAGGCATGCACAGCTAGATCCCGGCACCGGACAAGCTGGCGGCGCCCGTACTAAATAATAAAAATAAACAAAATACGTCCAAACGTTCATGTATAAGTCGTCGTAACACGCCGCTCACCCATAGCCCGACGTACTAATTTAGTTCGTCGTTCGTCGCCTTATCATCGCTGTCCTACGCTATCAGCCCAGCAACATGGTTCAAGTCTTCACTCCCCAGTCCGTACCACGTGAAACACTGGACAGCTTATGGCATACCAAAAATCTACTGTACACAACAGCGTCCCTGTAACACCACTGTGGAACCAGATAACAGGTCGTGTAATTATTTTGGTATTTGCGGTCTGCAAGAATAACGAACCCCAAATGCAGAAAACCGCAACAGCGTGGACAATGAGAAATAATAATAACGAACATTCGCAAACGAGTCACATGCCTCTGACAAAGTTTAAATATGACCGAGAACGAGCACAACGACACTCATGCTCATATGAATGCTGAGCTGCGAGAAGTCATTCCACCACCATAAGACGTCATGATTGCCTGCTTCAGTTCTGCTGACATGCCACAATAAACAATGCGCGATTTTCACATCCACATCACATGCACGTAAATTTCGCAGCTCTGAACTGAAATCTCACGACTGCAATGCAACAGTGAAAGGACGCGCGGCAACGGTTGCCCTACAACGCGCGATATCACATGCATGTATTCGTCTGTGTAAGACACGAGTAAATTACTACTACCCGACATTGTTGTACATGCGCTGCACTCGCTACCCGTAACGACCAAATGACAGGATGGTGGGAACGAAGCCAATGCACTCGTTACTCACTAATCAGGCTCAACACGCACATAGACCTAAGAAAATTTCAGAATGCAATCATACACGATGATCTGAATAATAAAACCACAGTTGCGTTGCTTTGCGTTTAATGCGTCAACTATCTTAGACCTTACATAGCATTAATCCTCCTTGTATCTGTCACAGAACGATTCGCCCTATCCACGGAACACATGAGTGATCTCACAGGCATCATGCTAAGCCATTCAAATGTGGTACTTACATTTATTTTCGGCGAGACGTAGTTATTGGTGTTACGGGATCCAGTCACAGAAGCGCCGGAATTGAACCAGGGTTAACATAAGGAGGAAAGTAGAAAGAACATAATGCCACCACACAAACACACGCAGCAGTTGCAGCACGCTAACAGAATTTTCCCAGAAACGAAGGAAGAGCCGGCCGCCAACAACTTGACCACACTTACTCCACGACCAACCACGCAAACGAGCTTCGCTGCCTTTGCTTCGTGTCTCCGCGTGTTTGCGCCAGCCTGCGCCCTCTCGCCTCATCTCCCTGGTAACCGGCGAGAAGGAGCCAGACATTCTGGCGCCTCCCTCCCGGCCCCATTGCAGCTGGCGACACCTCGGCGCCGTGCATTGCGTCGACGCCCGCCGACGCTTTGGGGAGGGAGGGGAGGGGGGCGGTATTCTTCCACGTCTGCTTACCGTCTTGCGTAGGACGTTTCGAAGACGGATTCATTGTCCCTTTGATGTCGCTGCCCCTTAGTTCGCGTGGCTGACGTCTCAAAGACGTCAGCCACGCGAACCAAGACGTTAATCCCCCAATAAGACGTCTTTTTGGTCTTGTGTGCATGAACGTGACTATGACCAATAATACATTCTTCTACATGCACCTTTTGTTAGACACCCGTATCGATCCCCTTCCAGTGGTCTTACGTTTGCAGAGCCATGCTCATGTCATAGCATGACCTGAGCACACCATATATTGTCATGAACGTGACTATGACTAATATTACATTCTTCGACGTGCACCATTTGTTTGACACCCATATCGACTCCCTTCCAATAGTATTATGTTTGCAGAGTCATGCTGATGTCATAGCATGACATGAGCACATCATGTCATGCCATGGACCTAACTACGATCAATATTACATTCTTCGACATGCACCTTTTGTTTGACACCCATATCGATCCCCTTCCAATAGTATTATGTTTCCAGAGTCATGCTCATGTCATAGCATGACATGAGAACATCATGTCATGTCATGAACGTGACTATGACCAATATCACATCCTTCGAGATTCAACTTTCGTTTGACACCCATCTCGACCGCCTTCTTACAGTTTCAAGCTTTTCCTTGATTATGTGTCATTAATAACATGCTTTGTAAAATCAGGTCATTCTTTAATTGTGATTTGGTAGTTATCACAGTGCACTCTCATTATGGTAACCAGTCTAACCTACCTTGTGTGACTTACCGACATTAGTTAAAGATTTTCAATCGTTGATTTCTGGACATGCTCACTTTCATATAGTCATGAGCACGACTTAAAGCCTGGCTATCATGCTGATTATGCCCGAGTCATGACTGCATTAAATCAAGGGTTCCTTTGATATATCGCGTTACGTGATTAGGCATTTATTTCTCAAGGCATGGTTTCTTGTTATAATTTTCCATAATTTTGGAACCTTTCTCTTTTAAGGTGACTGAAACATTAAGGTTACTCTGATTGAGACGTTAAGGCTTTCGCCTTAATGAGTGGCACCATTGTTAGCAAAAGCAACAATATTTTTATTATGATACGAGTAGTCTTACAACAGTAACTCAAACAAAGAAGAGGCGACAATGTTCCCGGTTTCCGAGTTTTACTGCTACCAACCGGCCCCGCCGATCCCGCTTCTGCCCGCGCAATAAGACGCAAAACAATGCCGATAATAACTGTCCTGCTAATCAGTCAGATCCCACATACTCACAAATTAACCTACCTAACGATTCCGCGATGTTTACAACCAGCGAAAGCAAGATCTTGCTGAAACACACACAACGAATGCACGCGCCCGCCGGAGAGCCCGGCGAGCAAACAGCCCAAGATGGCGCCGCCGCTAGACGTCGCTAGCGGCATTTCATGGCGGCGCCTAGGAGGGCTCTATTGGAAAGGTCTATACCTGCAACAATTGTTCGATCTCACGGCGCCCTTGACGGAGAGCAAGCACTTGAACACGTGATGCTGCTGTGGGTATGATCGCAGGCCGCGGACGACTTGTCATTGCTGAGATAGAGGCCTGTGTGGGTCAAGCGACCCGAAGAACGTTTGCCCGCGAAGAGACTGGACTGCGTTTAGGCGACGCTTAATCTCCTTCTGCCCACGTCTCGCCTCCCTTAATTTATTCGGTGCGCCGACACCGTCTCTCACCTCGACGACGGATTCATGGGAATCGCTGCAATTCCGCTTCACATTCACAATATTTTGATGTAGGTGTGAAATCACAGGCTGCGTCTTAAGCCGCGTATTTGATTATGGCTTCTCGTTTCTAAAAAGTAGCGTCTTCACTGTCTTCGCAAGAAAGCTCTGTGAGTGCCGATATTGTGTCCAGTCGATACATCAAAAAACGGGGATGTGCAACGTGCCTGGGGCATTGACTGTTATATAAGTGAGGAAGTAGTCAATGCCATGGGTTTAGTTATCCGCAAACCACCACGCATTGTCAATTAGACTTCGTGATTTTAACGTCATGTTGAAACAGCTGCTGTACCTCAATCCCCGAAGAAACGTAGGACAGCCATCGTTTTAGACCGCAGATTCCATGAGTCTGACTCAAATGAATAGTCGCCTTCTTCTACTATCCATCTCCTGGCGTCCCGTAGTGCGTGATGAGCATTGAAATCACAGGTAATAATCCACGGCCAAGGTGTCGCTCATAAAAGTGCACTATGTCTCGCAGTGTCTAAACGACTGGAGGGTAAAATGCATACGCCTACCAGCATGAAAATGAAGTTGTTTCGTTTCAGTGTCAGGCACACGCTACTGGTTATTATCTTGAGGTGTTACAGCATGTTCTACGTTGGTAAGCTCGCGCCTGATGTAAATAACTTTACTGCAGTCGTTGCAGGTAACAGACTTGAAAGCCTTTAACCAGATAACCGTGTTGCGTTTTGAAGGCATGGTTTGCATAATATCAATAATCGGGAACTGATTCCTAAATACAACGGTCGAACATCCGAATTGCAGGGTCTGGGGCCTCGGCATTCCACAGGAAGATGGAAGCCTGCTTGACTGCTTTACTGAAGGGCTGCAGAATAGGAGGAGCCATTGGGGTGGTTTTCCAGCATTGGCAGCACCGGGTTCAGAGCGTCTAATATTTGTAGTGCACTATGAGCAGTAGGCGTGTGAATGCTGGTTAGAAGCACTCAAAACATTCATGGGAGCGTTTACCATGGCTACGACATCCTTGTCATGACTATCGCCATTGTACCGTTCCGAAGTAACTTCTGGCGGTCGGGCTCGCGGCTATACGGGCGGGTTTGTCGTCGGTAGGGTGGGCCACTTGTCAGGTGGGCCAGTAATACTTCTGTCCTCCTTAGAAAGGGCGTTGCCTGGCATTGTCAGAGGGCTGCACTGGTGAATTGCTAGGCAGTGGAATAGGAGGATCCGTAGGCTTGGCCACAGGTTTAGAAGGCATCCGACGACGGGAACGCCGACGTCGCACAAAGGCAGCGGCCTCCCTCTGGGTCGAGCCATCTCTGACCAGTTACCTCAAAACTTGCATGAGCTTCATCATATAAGGGGAGTCCTTTGAAGATGCATCGTGGGGGACATCACAGTTGTCGAATTTACGATGTTCTGCTTGGCAGTGTCAGCAATGTGCGACTTTGAGAATCGCGAACACCCGTCGGAGTTCGTGCGAACAGTACTAACTTGACCATTTTCACGCAGTTCCGGCATTGAAGTGACTTAAGCACAAAAGCCACAGTGCGTGCCGAAAATGACCCACTTCGACTTGCGATGCAAGCCCTCCCTTTTGAAGACCAGTTTTCCACAACGAAAATTACCAAGACGACGGGCTTGCTGTAGGACAAGGCCTTTTGTCACAGGTTTGATCAGAGCAGCAGAGTCACTTTCACTGATGGAAGTGCGCACCACCTTCTCGTGGTGCGGGCTTCCCCCACTTATCTTTTAGGTTGTATTTTTTTTCAGTCCACGAGGGGTACAATTATCGATGGAAGTGTCGACATCGTGTATAACGTCAGCGATAGAGCCCATGCCATCTGGTATGTAAGAACGTACGTTGATGTTCCCCAACACCATGACGTTCCTCAGTACATACAGAGCACTGCGCTGCTTGACGTCTACAGCGAGAGCATTCTTGTGATTGTTGATCCTCCCATATGTGATTTGTCACGGGGTGAGGGCCTCCAGAGACACAGATGTAGCTTGATGATTGACCCGGTTGAGGCTATCAGTAGCAGTCAGTCACAAATAAAATTGTGTGAACCGGTGGCTTATGTGTATTACTTAATGAAGATGCCATGACAAGTCCTCCTCTTGCTTTACGCCTCGTGACGGCCACGAGGTCGCTGTCATGGGAGTTCTCCTCACTAGAGTATATCAGTGTGTCATCGCTGTCGGCCTCGGTCGGTTGAACGCTTTTTCGCCCTGGCTGCAGAAGACGTGGAAGATTTGGGCGGAGACCCGTATGAATCTCCAGCAAAAACCAAAGAAAAACCTGAAAAAATCGCAGGGACTGGAACAGGTGTTCTGAGCAGCAGTCATTCCGTCGTCGTCGTTCTAGTAAGAACAATATTTCTGTGCCATCTATGGAAAGATATCACATATTCAATGAAAGAGATGACATCATGACACGGGAGAAGGAAAATGTCAGGCGAGACGTAGGAAGTTTCAGTGAATAATTTTTCGAGGCGTTCAAGGCTCATTAGTAACCAAATCTATTCCTGAACAGTTTCGTTTAACGTATCTTAGTAAGTCGTCTAGAGCAAGCAACGCACCCCCACTTTATTGTTCGGTTTCACTGAAGTGCCGGTCACAGCGGAAGGTGTGAAATAATAATAATAATAATAATAATAATAATAATAATAATAATAATAATCATGGGGTCTGACGAGCCGATCCACAATAGGAGTTATGTGACGCTCCATAGTGCGGGGCTCTACTTTCATTTAGAAAACATTGGTTTATTTACCTTGCAGCTGTTTCTATAAGTCACAATTGCCCTATCGATTCACGTTTATTGAAACTGCACGGCGTAACTGGGCATCGAATCAACGTCTTAAAGAAACATCTCGTTTTGAGACATTTAGCATGAGGCAGTAGAGGTAACAATTTAACGAAAACTACCACCGTATTATGCTTTATTTTACCTGTTTTTAAGTGATTTTTGCACTTCATTATGCGCTCTGTTAATTGTTATGCCTATTTTTGCGATTCTCTTTCTTTTTAGAAGAATCAAGCGGAGGCAAGAAGATGAAGCGTTGATGGGCTAATGGATCTCCTGTCATTTGTTCTCCGCATTGCACGTGGGTTTTTACTTGTCACTTATTACTGTTGCTTTACTATGTTGTTTAGTTTAATATGCACACTCCATGACATGAACATCAGCCCATCATTTTCCTACACAGTGTACACAAAGTTGCTGCTGACAGATTTGTTATGAAGGAATACGTACAGTCACACTCAGAAAAATTCGGAACGCTGGACATGCGGCTGCTCGCCGGCGAAGCGCACAAGTGGGAAACTACAGATAGCCTAGAGGGCGCACCGTGCCCTATTCTACCGCTAGAGTTACTGCACATGCTCCTTACTTGAGCAAATTGGCACTTTCCTGCTAAACACCAGTGTTTAGCAGAAAAGCCAATCTTCTCTAGTGTGGGAGGCTCTGCAAGAGCTGTAGTCTCAGTGGCGCCTTGTGCCTGCTCGCTCGTTTGATTATGCGTCCCTCGCTCGCGTAACTTTTGACTAGTTGCGCTTGAAAGGATAAGTAACGCGAACAAAGAAGTTCTAAAAGTTATCTGCAGTTAGTGTTTTAAAAAGAACACAAACTAAAGAACGGTACGTTAGGGCGATCTGCCAGATCATGCGCACATTGGACACGTGTTCATAAGGCGCAATTCAACAGGCTGCGCTATAGCGTTCTGCTTTATCTGTAAGGTGAATTCCCACACAATGCGTTTTCCGGTACGACTTTTTCCACTGAGTGGGCAAAGGTTTGATAGTGGGCGAGGAGCCATACATATCCTGAATATAATCGCCTACTCTCGTCACAAAATATATTGTTCGCCAGATTGAAAATTACGCTATATGGTCACATTTCGTGCCATCACGTGTATTCAGAAGTGTAGCCTGGGGTGTACACTTAAATAGATAATGAGTCATACCAGACTGCCGACTCATTGGACCTAGCTCTGCAGTATGTACATTCGACTGCACACTACGATCATATTGCTCCGAGTGGTAATTTTCTCCATCGCATATGTTTGATAAGACGGATAGTTTACTTTGTGCATTGCAAATACATCACAGCGGGTGACAAAAGAGCCTGTCGACTGAAAAACTTGGCTAGCATGGAGCATGTAAAGTCACCATTTCGGTACAGCTGGCTTTTCCTCCCTGTTTACGTACAGGTTGTGCTGCACCCTGTCGTGGTCGGAACTTCGCCGCACTGAAAGTGACCGATGCGCTGTACAGCCACGATAGAAAGGATGTCTAGAAAAAACTGACGAACACAATACCCCACTACAGCACCGACGAAACATTCAGCACTGCCGGATAGCTCGGACAGCAGTGGCGCGGCGGTCTAAAACTAGGATTTCGCGCGTCGAGCTTCACTGCAGGTACAGCCATGAACATGGCTTTCCCTAAGGAAAGGCTGGGTTTGTACGTCAGTCAAAAAGACCTTGCAATCAGGTCTTGATTGGTGCGTTCAGTAAAACGCGCAACTCTGTTCTCCAGTGTGAACATATGCAGCAATTCTGCCTACCACGGTGGCCGCGACGTTACTAGCAGTCACCGTTTCATGTAAGAAAAAACTAATCCAGATCCACTAGGAGATGATCCCTGCTTCCTAAAGGGAGACCGCGCACATGCACGCCATGACACCAATTTCCGCTCGCGCGCTCCTCCGATGAGCGGCTACTTGTGCAGCCTTGCAAATTCTTCTACGAACACGTGTACATAATGCTCTATAAAAAGTGCACAGCGTAGAAAATGTCATGACGTAAAAATCTTCGCATTCCTTGTACTCACCTGTTAACCTGAACGTGACGTTTTTGTATTTTCTGTATGAGTTGTTGAGCCATATAAGACCTGTTTGTGTAGAAGTTCACAACCGTGCCTAAATTGTGAACATTTTATTGTTTATGCTAACTGCTCATAATAGGCTATATTTGGACGGGAAAAAAACTACCCCGATGTCTCTTTGGAACTGCAAAATGGGCTAGAGTTATCTTCTTAAAGGAGCCGTGAGAGTGAAACGTGGTGTGGTTGAACGTAGTCATGGCAAAATGCGTTTTCCGTATATTTTACCCCACGTAACACTTTACAATAATCTTTCCGTGGTCAGAAATACTCATTGACTGTGTAAGTGTACTGTACCTATCTTTTCACGAGAAGAAGGGGCTCACTCAGAAAAATTAGGTTACTAGATTATTTAATCCTCGCGTTTTTGTATGTGTCTCGAGTTTCTTATTAGGTGCATACGCGATGGTGGTTTTTGAACCTTCCGCGGAAGAGGGACCGCGCGTAAAGGCATGCATCGCACGGGGAAGCCGATATGCACGGGATCGCGGCTCGTAAGCACGTAATAAGAAAAAAATCCACGCATATCCACGGAGTGAATGATGATGAGTGGGCGAAGCTCCGAAGGTTCATCTGGTAAAAACCGTGAATCTTCCGTGAATCTTGCCCAGTACATCATCAAAGACGTGACAAACACTGTGTGTCGCCATCTAGCGCTCTCCTATCACACTAGAGCACGCAGCGAACGCCTCCGCGCCATCTATTGATCAGTTCACGTACTAGCTAAGCAGCACCGCAGCGCTCGGACGGACGGACGGACGGATGGACGGACAGAAAGACAGACAGACAGACAGACAGACAGACAGACTCCCATGCTACGCGTTCCCATACATCTGAATGAAGCGAGCACCGCGGCGCCATCACGCCATCTAGTGAGCACTTCATAAAACTACAGGTGGGTACATACTATGTACGGAGGAGGGAACGACCCACACCCTAAGGAGCTTCGCCCCTAAAAAGTGTTCGACCAGGCCAACGCAGGTATCGGTCTTCTCTGCTGCTGCATTATTGGTGCCGCTATGTATCGGACATCAAGATACTTCTTCTATCATCCACCCTAAGGCCGCCAGAACCGTCATCACGAGGCGTCGCTCCAGTATCTGAACCGATCACGGGTGCCCTCCGAGGTACACCAGGATAGGCAAGACGTGATTGCCGGGCCACACTGTCCGCGAAGGCAAAGCGCCGATGACTGTCCAGCACGAACTGGTACTTTAAATATGGAAGTAGGGGCACATTTTTCTATGTTACCAAACCACAGCGTTGCTTAAGTGTAACCGATGCTCTGGACACCACATTTCTGTATTTTGCGACATTTGGGACCGACTGGTCAACCACACTCCACCGTCTACCTCTGTTGACACAGCAAACCGCCAAGCCGCCACACCACGAGAAACGCACGTGACAACAGCTCCTACAAGCAGCACGCGGCCATCTTCTGTGCTGCTACAAATAGCCACCGTACGTGCGCACGGAAACCTCGGACACCTTCTAGTACGGCTGCTACTTCACGCTGGCACCCAACGCACGTATATCTATATATATCTCTCGCAGCAGCTAGATCTTCCCTAGATAGCAAATGAAGAGATAGACATGTTCTCCTTCGGTGGGTGCAGCCACTCGCGTAATTAGAATGCCGAAAGGTAAACGTTACACTCCGTAGATGCATTATGTCGATTGATGTCATACTTGAAGCTCTGGAGGTTCCAGATATCTGTACCGTTAACAGTTCAAGCATAGACCTTACTTTATCGACATGATTCGTGACCGCAGTTTACGCTTCGCTGATGAACTTCAAGAGGGCTGCCATCAAGACACGAAAATACGCTTGTTAATAGGCTCCGAAAATTACTGGGCAGTAGCGACCAAGTGCGTTGAACGTCGTACCCAGAGCCTATGCGCAGTTAAAACACTGTTTGGCTGATGGCACAAGGCGTTTACCAAGCAAGGACCCCCAACGACATGAACAACGCGATGCGGCGACTGTCTCCATCGACCGCATGTTTCGCGAGGATCGTCATTCGTCCGGGGCTTCAAGCCCAAATGCATCGACCCCGGAAAGCGCTCTCGGGGCGCTTTCACAAAACCAAAGGCAACCGCCGGCCGAAGGCGCCGCAGTGAAACACTGCAAGGTTAGGAATCGACGCGACGGATGCACCGTAAAGAGGCCAACTCGCACGCAAGCAGGCGACACCCATCAACGTGGACGACAGCCGGCCGCGCAGTGACCTGCTCAAGCAACTGGTGGCCATGAAAGATCCCGCGTCCGTTCAGACAGCCACAGATGTCCCCTACGACGTGCACGGAGTGCTAGCGTCGCTGAAGAGAGGACGTAAGGAAATGATAAATATGCACTTTGTACATTCGAAACATGAACATGCACTCGTCAATTCCCCCTGGCCATCGAAGGTAATGAGCTCATCGCACATCGTGAAAACCGTTCGAGTGAAACAGCACGCCTATAATCGCGGACGAGCAACGAGAGCTCCTCTCAAGGTTAACGGGGCGCCAAGAACGGTCATTATAATATCGTCCACGCCTCCGACATCTCCGAAGTTGTCACTCGAACAGAACGTGTGTGTGGGACATATGCGCGAGCGAATAGAACCCGTCACAGAGGAAGGTACCGACACCGCCGACTAGGCCCTCACATCGACAGTCCACACCGTCGCGGCCGCAGTCGCCTCTGCCTTCGACTTCAGAAGTTCTGAAACGACCAGAAATCCGGAAAGCCATGGAGTCTTCGTTACACAAGTCTTCTGCGAAAGGACCCCATTGCGGTTTGGTGGCTCCAGCGCTCCCATTGTAAGAGGCACTGTGATATCAGCACAGAACCCGAGCAGCAGTAGTGAGACTCGTAGTGTCACGGTCACGATCATAGAACGAGCACGCTCATCATTGAGGCCCAAGAAGAGCAAGAGATTCCTTATGATGGACAAACCTGGCGTGTGACTTCGCAGTTAAACTTTGGCGGACCGGCCGCATTGCGGACACAGGAGGATGTGGAATCTCCTGCGGAAAAGGGACGGCATGTAAAGGCATGTATCGCAGTGGGCAGCCGGAGAGGAAGAAAAGCTTTGATGTAGCGCGAAACCACACACGGACACGAGAAGGCACATATGGACACCACACAGCGCTACTAGCAACATGTTTATTTTCAAAATCAGACCGCTTATAAACCGTAATCGCCAAGCAGATAGTTCAGCACGTGGGGTCACTCAGATATATGCACGACAGTGTCACTCTACCAAAAACGAAACCATCGAAAGAGCACAATTACAAGTCTAATAAACTGCCGCCTGAAGGGTTTCTCGCTCTTCACGTTCATGCATGTGGTTGCCGGCCTTCGTTCCATAACACTGTCATTGTCCATCGACATAAGGATGAGACCACGTGTCTAATCGTGGAAGCGGAACTTATCGATGCACTTGGTGATTTGTGCATTAGTAAGCCATCAGTAGACCCTTTTCGTAAAAACTAACACCATCTTCCCAAAGGGAACCCTGATGGGATGCGAAGCAGCAGCGTTGCGCACGGGTGGCGTCACGGATTGAACGGCGCTAACGCGGGTGCTTCGCATCCCATCAGGGTTCCCTTTGGGAAGATGGCGTTAATTTTTTGTCGGTCGCGGTAGCGGAGCGAGCGGCGGTAGCGGCAGATCTTGCGGGCGAACGGACGAGGCGGCAGCTGCGGCGAGCGCGCGGCAGGCGATGGAGAGAGTGACGTCAACGCGCATTGCGAGGGGAGCGCGACGTCAACGCGCAGCTGCGGCGTGACCTACTTGGCACCGCCCCAACACCTGCGGCGAGGGCAGCGCGTTGCCCTCGCCCTCGCCGTTCGGACGCACAAAGGGAGAACGTTACACAGGCTAGTCAAAGGGCTGCTGGATGGATGGATGGATGCTATGAGCGTCCCCTTTGTAACGGGGCGGTGACATGTGCGCCACCAGGCTCGCATCTAAAAGGGCGTCTCTAGTGTCGAACGCGCGAACTACAGCCAGCTGCCATGATAAGGGCACCCTAGCAGACGACGCGAGCCTCGGCGAATGTCAACACGCTGGTGCATGACATTTCAGCACGTATCGCTGAATGCTGAATTGCTCCTGCTTGTTCTTGGGGTGTCTTATCACAGCGTAAGCTGTTATGAGATCACAGCAAGGGTAGTTTTTGCGCCGTGGTTGTCCGCCGCCGCCGCCGCCGGTGTCCGTAACCACTATCGCGGCAAATTTTAGAAGAAATAACCAGGACCGAGGAGTATTCCAACTTCTCCTCTGCCTGGATTCGAACCCACACTCTCTGTGTGGCAGTCGAATGTTCTACCACTGAGCTACGCCTGTGGTTGAAAAATCATCGCTAAAAGACCTAAACAGGTATAACGTCTGCCGAGGAATCGCATTAACAAACGTACTCTTACGTGGAAAAACAGTAATACGCCACTACACGACGCGGAAAATGGATTGCATAACGAGTTCTAGGAATCATTTGAAAGAACAGAGGGCTGCAAGCTTTGTAGCTTTGAACCCATTACGGAGGCACTGGTAATTATGGCGTAGTGGGTACTTCCCTACTTGGCCAAAACGATAAGTTATGGCGCAGGGGATACCTACCACTTCTACTCGCACTAGTTTCCTCAAGCGTTTAAAGTGGCCTCTAAGAAGGTAGGTCCTCCAGCTTACGCTGTCACTGTCCTGCGGTTCCGCGCAGGCCTGGCTCTTTTGTTTGATCCCCTTGTACGATAATCCAAACTGGCCACATTTCGACGTGCTAACGTTGAGGGTGCCGTGACGGGAACAGTGAAAAGGTTATAAGTTTAATTGGAAGCCACAGGAGCTGTGGAGCACCACACGTGGTTAGAAAAATGCACGTGCACTCCCTTTCATTATATTGTAATGACCATGAAGATAACTTTATTATTAACGAGGTGTAAACTGATTCGCTTGGCTGCAACCTTGCAACTGGCTAAATTTATGCCCACGGGCGACCGCTGTTGAGTCACTTAAAGTGGTGTGGCACTTCAAGCTGATCTCTCCTAGCCCAAACTATGTGAACCGATTCTTGTCTGGTTTATTATTATAACGGGCGGAATGTCTGAAGCTTTCTGCACTTCACAATGTTTTTCAGTACATCTGAGGTCATCCGACAGTTTTTTCTTACGGAGAAGAATGAACTAAAGCCTAGCCTGGTACTTCTCCGAGTTTAAAAAACCTGGTTGTAAACAAACACTTCCGTGCGATAAATGAGTAAGAACAGACGCTGATGGGCTCTCATTCGTAAACGCATTTGCACATAGGAAAGTTTCATTGCGACAAGCAATGGTTTCCTTTCTTTTTTCCAACATGCGGTGGATTGCGGTGCGTGAGCCTGAAGGTTCACTAAGGCTGCCGGAGCCAAGGGCGACTGCAAATGTCAGACGCAGAAAACAAAAACAAACAAAAAAGGGGGTGCGTGCATTTTTTTTACGCGGTGACTGGAACCCTGAACAGTATCGTGACTAAAAGCACAGAATTTATCCGTGCATACAATTAAGGTTGACAATCGTGTCAGCAAAGCGACTACGCAGTGATTTACGCCAGATGCCCTTGCGGAGTTTGTCACTAAGGTTAAGCCAAGCCTTATTCAGCATATTAATTCTCTCGTCGATTTTCCTTGTTACCTCTGGTCACGTTCAATAAATTTTTTGCCCACAAGCTAGGCGGACATTAATCCGTGCCGTTCGGAGGGGCCCGGGAAATGACCAACAGAAACAACCAAACTATGTTCCATGAACTTTATTGAAAAACACTTATTTCCTGCTGCGGCACGCGAACGACGACCCTGTGCCGAAGGACGACCCTCGGCCTGCAGGAGCAAAAAAAGAAGCATCCGTAAACGGTGCGAACACAAACGTCGCCGCGTATGCATAGCACCATCCGAATGTTTATGTGCACGCGCGGAGCGGTAGCGGCTCACCTTATTTATAGGAAGCAAGAAAAGTTGATGTCGCGACGCAAATGTTGCCAAAATACGGCAAACCCTTATTCTCGTCCCGGTAGTGCCAGGTGTTGATGGTGCACGCTGGCGCAGACGTTGACGCACACTTGCAGGTTTATCATCGTCCTGCGAGCGAGCCATTCTGCCCGATGAACCCGCTAATGGGCGCAAAATTCCCCTCTATGTAAAGGAGAAGCGCTTGTGAGGCACTAACACATTGCACGAAAAGCACGTTCGCAAACACAGACGCTGATATTTCGGCGGATCACACGAGAACCAGCTGCCACCACACTCGCGCCTTGCCCCCGCTCTGCAGTCTTGCCCTCATGATGGCGCTCGCGAACCCAAAATGCCTTGCAAAACGAACTGACGAAAAGCCTACCACCAGGTGCCGTATTTGTGAAAAGGGTCTATAGCATTGTTATCTAAGGAGCTGGGTTTCCTGCGTAAGCGGTGATAGACGGTGTTATCGGTTATGATTTCGTTTTTGGTAGAGTGACACTGTCGCGCATATATCTGAGTGATCCCACGTGCTGAACTATCTGCTTGGCGATTGCGGTTTATAAGCGGTCTGATTTTGAAAATAAACATGTTCTTGCTAGTAGCGCTGTGTGGTGTCTAGATGTGCCTCCTCGTGTCCGTGTGTTGTTTCGCGCTACACCAAAGCTTTTCAAATGAACCACCAACAAGCCCACATCGCAACTTTCGTCGGAGAGGAAGAACACGATGCGCACGGGAGCACGCCTCGTGGGCACGTATTAACAACAACAACAACAACAACAACAACAATAACAATAATAATAATAATAATAATAATAATAATAATAATAATAATAATAATAATAATAATAATAATAATATCCGACCAGGGCAACGCGGGCGTCGATCTCTTCACTGCTCTACAGTGCTTTCCCTTAAAATTCTGTGGTCTTTCACAAAACTGACTGATATGCAGTTCTAGCGTGTGTGGTGAGTATTTTACAGCGTAAGCTGTTATGAGATCACAACAAGGGCCGTTTCTGGCGCAGTATTTGTCCGCCGCCGCCGCCGCCGTTGTCCGTAACCGCTATCGCGCAAATTTTAGAAAAAATAACCAGGAGCAAGGAGGATTCAAACCCACTTCCTCCGTGGGGATTCAAACACACACCCTCTGCGTGGCAGTCGAGCATTCTACCACTGTGGTACGCGTGTGTTTTTTTTCTTTATTATATGGAAATAAAAACTGAAGTCACAGGGTGTGCTTGAAAAATCTTCCCTAAAAGACCTAAACAGGTGTAACGTCTGCCGAGGAATCGCATTAATAATAATAATAATAATAATAATAATAATAATAATAATAATAATAATAATAATCTTTATTTTCATCAGTGTACTGACAGTATAGCTACGGGTAAAAGCTGCTCTTTGTAGAGGCAGCTTGACAAGAGCCCGCAGCTACCTCCGCGTAGTACATACAGCAGTTACATGTATTAACAAAAAGAGAAGCAGAGTACATTTTAGTCGAACAAAAACAAAAAAAGACATACATAGCAGTCACTCAACTTAGATTCCGAACATATATAACTCACGTAGTTTAGGCAGTGTACACTTATAGGGACCAACACGCGCTTGAACATATTTATTAAGTAGTTTGGGAAGAATGTACGATAGTTTACTTCTGAGTAATTGGTTCTGGGTGTTTTTTTTTATTTTCCACGTGTCTTTATTTCGTGTACGAAGCGATGTAACGTTGCTGTAGGTTGGAATGGTCATGTAAAAATGTCTGTTGTCTTTGATTTCGCATCTGATTGCTACAGTCAATTTAAATCCATACAGGTTAATGAACGCATAATATTCCGGCCTGCTCAAACAAGCCGCGCGTGAGGGCATCATACGGCAAATTGAAAAGTATTCTTATGTACTTCTTGTGCATCAAGTATAACTTTTGTAGGTTTGTTAAGTTGTAGTGCCCCATAGCAAAAAACAACAGGTAAGATGTGAATTAAAAAAAAAAAGTGATTTATACAGTAAAAGCTTACATTATATGGTAACACTGTTTTGCAACTGTGTATCATGCCCACAACGCGCGATAATCGTTCCAACACGCTGTTGATATGTTTGTTCCAAAGTATATTACTTGAAAATGTAACTCTTAGAATTTTTATATTATTTACTAGCTCTATTTTGGTATCACCGTACACAAGATGTAAATTATCGTTTGCTGCCTTGTTCTTTGGTCTGAATAGTACCACCTTTGTTTCACTTGTGCTTATGCATAAATTATTAGAACATGACCATATTTTTAGTTGTGCAAGAATCTGGTTCATCTTTTGCTGAAGTATTTCGCTGTTTTCTACAGAAATAAATATGCTGACATCATCAGCATATAAAAAAACATGGCATCAGGTTAAATGTGCATTAAATCATTTATAAAGGCAATGAACCCAAGAAGACCAAGGATGCTTCTCTGTCGCACACCTTTAGTTTTTGGCTTTAACGCCGAACATCATCATCATCATCATCATCCTATCTTATGTCCACTGCAGGACGAAGGCCTCTCCCAATCCTCTCCATTCTTGCCTGTCCTGCGCGAGCTGATTCCATTTGACGCCTGCGAATTTCTTGATTTCGTCCCCCCATCATACTCTCTGTCGCCCGCGGCTACGTTTGCCCTCTCTTGGTATCCATTCCGTCGTTCTAACTGTCCATCGGTTATCTATCCTTCTCATCACTTGGCCTGCCCATGTCCATTTTTTCTTCTTAATGTCGGTTATTATGTCGGCGACTCCCGTCTGTTCTCTGACCTACTCGGCTCTCTTTCTATCTCTTAATGTAACGCCTATCATTTTTCGTTCCATCGCCCGCTGCGCCGTTCTTAACTTCCTCTCGAGATTCTTCGTAATTCTCCAAGTTTCTGCCCCGTACGTCAGTACTGGCAAAATGCAGTAGTTATATAGTTTCCGCTTGAGTGATAGTGGTAGATTTCCTTTCATGAGTTGGGAGTGTCTCCCGACGCGCGCCATCCCATGTTTAGTCTACGGTGGATTTCTTTTGTATGGGCGGGTTCTCCTGTCAGTAGTTGTCCTAGATATAGGTATTCTTCTACGACTTCTAATGTTTGGTTTCCGATCGTGAAGCCACGTTTCTTCGCCGTGCCACTTAGCATTATCTTTGTTTTCTGCATGTTCATCCTTAACCCTACTTTATAGCTTTCTCGGCTTAAGTCTTCAATCATTTTTGCAGTTCGTCGCCATCGTTGCTAAGGAGAACTATGTCGTCTGCAAATCTTAGGTTACTCAGATATTCGCAGTTAATCCTTAGCCCTGTCTCGTCCCAGTCTAGCCTTTTGAAGATTTCTTCCAAACATGCAGTAAACAGCATTGGAGAAATTGTATCTCCTTGTCTGACACCTTTCTGTATTGGGATTTTTCTGCTTTTCTTGTGGAGGAGCAGGGTGGCTGTAGAATCTTTATAGATGTTGGCTATTATGTCTACGTATCTATCGCATATTCCTTGTCGGGGTAATGCCTCTAGAACTGCTGGTATCTCTACCGAGTCGAAAGCCTTTTCGTAGTCTATGAAAGCCATATAGAGGGGTTTGTTGTATTCCGCTAGCTTCTCGATTACTTGATTTATCGCATGAAGGTGGTCTATGGTGGAGTATCCTTTCCTGAACCCTGCTTGTTCTCTTGGTTGATTGAATTCAAGTGTGGCCCTTATTCTGTTGGAGATAACCTTTGTGAGAATTTTGTAGAGTGTTGAGAGTAGACTGATCGGCCTGTACTTTCTCAAGTCTTTAACATCTCCCTTCTTATGTAATAGTAGAATATTTGCGTTTTTCCAGCTGACTGGTAGATTTGAAGTTTTGAGGCACTCTGTGTATAGTGTCGCGAGCTTTCTAGTTAGGAAGTCTTCGCCGTCTTTGATCAAGTCGGCTGTTATGCCGTCTTCTCCAGCCGCTTTTCCGCGGGACATGCCCTGAATTGCTTTCCTAACTTCGCCCGCAGTAACACATGGAATTTCGGTGTCCTCAGCGACATTTACTACCCTCATGGTGGGGGGACTCGTATTTGAACTGTATAGTTCAGAATAGAAGTCCTCGGCCACTTTGGTTATATCACTGAAGTTGGTAACGGTGTTGCCCTGCTTATCTTTCACGGCATGCATTACGTTCTTTCCCGCGCAAAGCCTCCTTTTAGTTGTTTTGATGCTGACTCCTTTTTTCACGGCTGCTTCTATTTCTTTCACGTTATTGTTACGTATGTCCCTGACTCTACTTTTACTGATGAGCTTAGACAGCTCGGCAAATTCTATCCTGTCTCTTGAGTTAGTTATTCTCATCTGTTGGCGTTGTTTGATTACATTTTTAGTAGATTCAGAGAGCTTATTTACATCTTGTCTCAGTGCGTTGCCCCCTACTTCGATCGCTGCTTCGGTGATCAGCTTAGTAATGTCTTCGTTCATCTTTTCTATGTCCTCATTCTCTTCGTGTCCTAAAGCCTCAAACTTGTTCTTAAGTGCAATTCTAAATTATTCTGTTTTCGCCCTGACGAGATCGAGGTTAGCCTTCTTCCGCGGGATTAACTTTGTCCTTGTGCGCTTTAGATTGAGGGTTATCTTCGCCCTTACTAGTCTGTGGTCACTGATTCTGACCTTATTAACCACTTCTGTGTCTAGTACTATGCTTGGATCAGTACACATTATGAAATCTATTTCGTTTTTCGTTTCTCCTTTGGGGCTTTTCCATGTCCACTTTCTGTTCTTACGTTTTTTAAAGAAAGTATTCATCACACGAAGGTGATTTCGTTCTGCGAATTCCACTAGCATCTCTCCTCTGCTGTTTCTATCACCTTCGCCGTAGTTCCCGACCGCCTGTTCTCCTCGTAGTTTCTTTCCTATTTTCGCGTTGAAGTCCCCATTGACAGTTGTATATTGGGTGTGTACCTTGTTCATTGCCGTTTCTACATCCTCATAAAACTGTTCTACAGCCTCGTCATTGTGGCTTGTCGTTGGTGCGTAACACTGTATTAGATACATACGATGTTTCAAATAAATTTTAAACAAGTCCAACGCATGGCCACGAATTTCATAGAAGTACAGCTTTCCAAATAATGTAGAGTGCTGAATGTTATCGAAAGCTTTGCTAAAGTCCACGTACAATCTCAAGGCGACATGTTTTTTTTTTAATTGAGACAAAATGAATTCCTTTTGTTCCAGTAATGCCATTTCTGTAGACCGGCGTTTTCTAAAGCCAAACTGAGTAGATGAGTTTATATTGTGATTTTCGAAGAATTGGTATAGCTGATGGTGCATAAGCTTTTCTAATCCTTTGGAAAATATTGATAGAATAGATATGGGCCCATAGTTTGTTACATCATTTTTGTCACTTTTTTAAAACAAAACACTAACTTTCGCTATCTGCATTCTTTCGCGGAAGACTGCGTTCGACAAATAAGGATTAAATGTATGAGTAATACAGGTACAAGTATATACAGCGCATACTTGATAGGCCTGATTTTTATCCCATCAGTATCACGAGAGGAACTATTTTTAAATTGCGAAAATACTGAATAAACATCTTGTTCTGAAACACGCTTTAAAAACATAGAGGATGAATTAGGATCAGCAAGAAATTGAATAAACTCATTAGATGTCACATCATATGCATTGTTCACTAGGCAGTCAGTGAAAGCATTTGCAAGTTCGACTCCTGATACCTTGCGCCCGTCGACGTTGATGTTTCGAACACTCTGGCGGGGCGTATTCCTGTTAAGAAACAAGATCAGTTCTTTTCACAAGGCATGAGTGTTATCTGCGCTAGTTTCTTTTTCTCTGTGTATGTATTGCGATTTGAGTTATCTAATTTCCTTATTTAAACGATTTCTGTACACCTTATATTCTTTTAGAATGGTAAAGTTCCTAGTTACAGTAAACTTATGGTAGAGTTCATTTTTATGTTTAGTTTAATGTATTATCACGTGGCAGAATAATAATACCCCACTACACGTCGCGGAAAGTGGATTGCATAACGAGTTCTAAGAGTCATTTCAAAGAACACAGGGCTGCATACTTCGTAGCGCTGAATCCATGACATAAGCATCATGAACATCATCACTCTGAAACTATCTTCCACTTTTCCGTCATTATTATTACCAAGCGCTGCCCTTTGAAGCAGATTTGTCGTATCGTGCCATATGTCACGCGGCAGGCGACGTACGCAGCCCCGACAGCAACCTGACTTGGCTCTTCGATATACCTTATGGCGCCTTCTCGCAAGGTGCGGACCGCTGCTTAATAAGCGAATCGCAGAGCTCCGCGCGCGGCTGCAGCAAGCCAACGTCGGGCACAACAGTCAGCTGTGCAGAGAGAAGCTCGAACCGCAGCTCGCCGTCGACGCCGGGCCGAGAGTTCGGTTCGTTCTAAAAGACAGAAGAAAGGCCCTGAGACTAAAATTCTTTCACATCGTCTATTATTCGAAAACAGGCATAGACAGAAACAAATCATTGCCATCATATATTTCGCGTGGAAGGGAGCATGTCTTGAAAGTTCGCGACTTACTTTTAAAGGTGACGCTTTGCATTATTTATTTTTTTGCAGGAACACGAGCGAGTGGAATTCCCTTCCATCAAACATTGTTGAATTACAAAGTAATGATGACTTTTACCGCACTTTGTGTGCAGAAATGAATTACTGTTGATATAGTGATGTATATACCCCGCCTGCTGTAATGCCTGCAAATCGCGATGCAGGTACCGAATAAATAAATAAAATAAAATAAAATGATGCCAAGCCACACTCTAACATGTGCAGACTTAGTAATTATGGCTTAGTGGGTACTGCCCTACTTGGCGAAATGATAAGAGTTATGGCGCAGGGTTTAAAATGGCCTCTATAAGAAGGTCGCTCCTCCAGCTTACGCTCTCACTGTCCTGTGGTTCCGCGCAGGCCTGGCTCTTTTTTATCTCCTTGGTTACGCGTCGTGACATGGCGGGTTCGATTATTTCCTCAAACTACGTACCTGCAGACCCAGCGTCTGAATCTCCCACTGATAACGGCCACTCGTTCGAACAAGCTTATACGAAAAGTTCGTGGGACGGGCGAAGTGTCCTACCTAGGTGACGGTCAGGAGCGATTTTATCCAGGAAGTGAGAGAGCTATTTTGCCTACACTTTAAAAAAGGCCATGTGGGGTTGAAGTGTCAAGGGTACAGTACTACCGTATGAACATATTACCGTTCCTGCAGTCCGGTCTCCTCAATAATTTGGGCCGCGTACTATTCTTGAATATTTAAGGACAATGGTATTTTCACTTTCGTTGTCATCAAAATTAAGCTATTGTGGTTCGAGATTCAACCTGTGTCCTCATTAACAGTAATGCGACACATTAGCCAACAAGTTACTACGTTCTGCTTGTAATTGACGGAATGCACACTCAATCTTCCGGTATACTTCGCTACCCCGGGATGTTGCATACAGCAAGATGTGCCGGGCACACCTCCAATGATATGCGATGAAGTCATGGTTTGGGGTGATTGTAAACGCGTAAATTTTTTTTCCCATACCAGCCAACTTCTCCTCTCCCTCCCTTATTCTAAGATCAGTACCTGTTTTACGTGCACTGCATGAAATTAGTAGGCGGTTCAACACCGGGTCGACTTGCGCATCATTATTTCTGATCAAGCAGCAAAACGCTTACAGAAGCCGTCGCTCCTCCACTACGCTAATGAGATTCGTGGTCGCGTGTCAGCATCAGCGCTTCACTCGTTTGCCAAAGCGCAGCGTCGCGCTGTTGCCCAAAGGACATTTGTGGTCAAAACGACGTAAATGCGAAGATTTGCTGCAGGCATTTTTTTTTTGTAGGAGCGCCTTGACGCAGCGTATGGGATGAACGGGTAAATTAAGTCCACGTCGGAAGGTCGTCTAAGGAGGGCTGCGTCTCTCTTTGCTAAACAAGGTTCGCAGAACTTTTTCGGTCGATTGCTGTTTTCTCCTTAAGGGCGGAAATAGCTGATGAGGAAGTCTCTTGCTAGCCGCACAAAAACAATGCGCACGTCTTCAAAGTGGTTCGTTCATGTTCTCTTGGCGCAATAGCGAAGGTAAACTCACGCCCTGTGTCCTTACAGAGCGGTCGAAAACGGCAATGATAGACAACGCCAATTTCAGGCCGGTAGTTCTCATCGTATCGCGTTCGGTACGCTGAAATTAAGAGAGAGCGTTTCTTAATTACGCGGAATAAATAAATGCACTTTAATATTCCTGCAATAGAGGGAGTTCTCCATTGTAGTATTTCAGGAAATCACCTTTTTTTATAAATGAGTATCGCATCACGATGTCTTCACTCGACTACTAAAAGTTTATTAGTGAAAAGCAATTCTTCATTCCTTCAAACTATGCACAACATGACTTGTCCCTGTTGTTGTTATGTGGTGTTTAACGTCCCAAAGTCAGCTCTGATTATGAGAGACGCTGTAGTGCAAGGCTCCGGAAATTTCGACCACCTGGGGTTCTTCAACGTGCACTGACATCGCACAGGCCTCGACATTTCGCCTCCATCTAAATGCCGCCGCCGCGGCTGGGATTCGATCCCGCTACGCTCGGATCAGCAGCCGAGTACCATACCCACTAGACCACCGTGGCGGCCCAGGATTCCGTATACATAAATACCCAATAAAGAGGACGGAAGGACGACCACCGTAGCCCAGCGGTAGAGCATCGGACGCGATATCCGAAGGTCGTGGGTTCGGTTCCCACCGAAGGAAGGTTTGTCTTTTGTCCACTTTAATTCCTTTCTACTTACCCCAAAATTGCAATATCATAATTAGGAATTGGAATGACTTCCCCTATGTTTTCCTAGGCTTCAATGTTTGTTGTTTCATTAACTTGTTTCTAACAAATAAAGCGAGCCCTTGACCCCTTCCCTTTCCTTATATATATACATGGTAGCCACTTGTGTTGCGACGCGCTTTGTTCCATGAACGCAGACTGCCGTTCGACAACCAAATGATGCGCCTTTCGCTGCAGCAGCCTGCGTGTTTAAGAAAAAAAAACCCCGCATATGTGGTTTCGTCGCAGCAAATGACCTCCAAAGACAACATATTCTGCCGGCCCTGATATGTGAAACCCTCTTATCCTCCAACCCCTCATGCTCCTCCGCTTCGAACGGTGCAATGGAAGCTTTGCTGAATTCAATTCCAATTTCCTGCTCTGGCGCCATCTGGTGGGCGTCTTTGAAGAAAGCTACACACCTGCAGCCTCTGTCGGGTTGTTCTTAACGCGTAAAATTTGTTCGGCAACATCTATAACGCGTTGTTTTTAATGTAAAAACAGCCCAATGTGGCTCAAAACAACAGAAAGCTGAGGGAGTTGGTAAGAGTCTATAGCGAAAAGAAAACGAATGCAAAAGAAAGAACACGGACATTAGGGGAGGGTAGTGGGCAACATGAACGCCAACTATCAACTCAAGCAGAGCACTGAGGTGAAAAAAGAAAGAAGACACACAACTTACCTGCGCATGCTTAAGATTGCACCCGCGCGTAGACCGGCACGTGCACCCGATTGACAGGTGGCGCCACCTGTCAAGCGGGTGCACGTGCCGGCAACATGAACGCCAGCTATCAACTCAAGCAGAGCACTGAGGCGAAAAAAGAAAGACACACCACTTATCTGCGCATGCTTTAGATTGCATCCGCGCGTAGACCTGCACGTGCACCCGATTGACAGGTGGCGCCACCTGTCAATCGGGTGCACGTGCCGCAACATGAACGCCAACTATCAACTCATCGGGTGTAGACCTGCACGTGCACGCGATTGACAGGTGGCGCCACCTGTCAATCGGGTGCACGTGCCGGCGACATGAACGCGACTATCAACTCAAGCAGAGCACTGAGGCGAAAAAAGAAAGAAGACACACAACTTATCTGCGCATGCTTTAGATTGCATCCGCGTGTAGACCGGCACGTGCACCCGATTGACAGGTGGCGCCACCTGTCAATCGGGTGCACGTGCCGGTCTACGCGTGAGACAGCTGTTAAGACACTCTATCTCTTATCTGTTTAAGCTAATCGACGGCTGAATCACGCACGCGGTTCCACTATTCTTGAATGTGCCAGGCCTCATACATGCAACGCGTTTCTTCATTCTTATGCCTGTACAGAATCGAGCATTCGTCTAACTTGGGCATGCGGTTACAGTTGTGGCAGGGCAACGATAGGTTGGATGGCGTTCCACCTTATAACGATCGTCTTTCTTCAATTAATGTCTGATTTATACAACGCCCTGTCTGCCTCTACATAGAAACGTGCGCAACTAAATGGAATCTCATAAACGACACCCGTACGACAGTCAGCAAAACTAGTTTTCGCATTGTGCTTAACCTCACAAATACGTCTTCGCTTTTTTCCTTGCACCTACTCATTTTTCCTATGAAACGCAGCAAAAATCCTACCTAACTTAATGGGAGCTATAAAAACAAGGTTAATCCCATATCTACCCCCCACTTTCTTAAGCCAGTGCGAAACGGAAGTGAGTGTACGGAATACTGACAACTCTTTTCTTGTTAGTGCTACTGTCAGTTACGGTGAGCCTTCCGGTCGAAATCGTCTTCTTTAGGCGTTCAGATACACTCGCTATAGCTAGGCTATGGTAACCTGTCTCTAAAAGGCGCTCGACCTGCGCATTAAATCTTTGGTTCAATTTGTACGAACGTGATTTTGTTAGGGATGAGTTTTTAGATAGGACATGGCTATTCCGTTTTTCGCTACCTTCCAATGCTTGGAGTGAAACTTTGACAACGGCTTTGATCCTCTAGGATAATACTGCCAACACGCGTGGTCTCGCCCAAATGTAAAGGAGATATCTAGAAATTGTATAATATTTCCCTGAGGCACATCTTCCTTAAATCATTGTTACCGTTAAATTGATCGCTTACAAAGGTGACAACGGATTCAAAATCGTCCTTACTACAAAAACTCAAGTCACCATCCGCATAACGATATACCATAAAGACCTCATGCCTCCTTTAAGCGGCAAACTTGCTCAAGTAAAGATCACTAAGAATAGGGGCAACCTTTGAACCTATATGAATCACCGATTTCTGAAGAAACACGCTTTCTGTATATCCAACCAGCGTTGACATTAAGTACATGAAAAGAATTTCTAGACAAGCACCTGTGGAAACTCCGCACCTATCCATAGCGTTTGTTCCTCAATATATTCTCTTACGCAATTTAATCAAACCATCATGCGGCAACGAGTAATACACGTATTCTAAATCCATAAGAACGCTGTACAGTCACCAGGATTTTTTCTTTTAAAAAACTGAAATAGAGCCTGAGAATTACGCACGTGAAAGGGGTACAGAAACTTAGAGATGTTAAGCAATTCTGCAAGTAGCTAGCAACATAAACCTGCCAAGTCCCTAACTCTGCAACAATCGGGCGAAAGGGAATTTCTTACTTGTGTGTTTTTGCCTAAAAAATAGTCGTAAGTTGAGCGATTTCGCCTTCTTGACACTAGAAGCTATCCTATCAACGTTATGGTTCGACAGGAGATCGACAACTCGTTGTTTCACTACAAAAGGGCTTCAATTTACCAGGGCGAAAATTTTTTTCATGAGCTGCTAGCGCTTTTAACATGAAATTGTTTGATGTCAGGGTCCACCACGACCCCGTACGACACTACCGTAACGGATATGATGCAGTAAAACATCGGAAAGAAGCGTGATAAGAAAGAACAAAGCCGCGTTCGCACAGCTTCGAGCGTATATGCGCCATCAGCGCACTGATAGTGCCCTGGTCGCGTTTCGTCGTGGGTAGCGTTCCCCGACCGAGCGCTTTCAGCGTAATGGCAAAAAGAGCACTGCTGCCTTAGGCGCCTAAGCACAGAAACGATGTTCACGGGTCATTGTGGCGCAACTATGTATGCTAGGTACGTTTGTCTCGCGGCATTTACGATCGACTGCGTCCAGTTATTACGCAAACTACTTCAATTACCACGAGCAGTTGGTCCTTGAACTTATGGAGGCGATGCGTGAACGTGGGTTCATCGCCGTCAAACAGTGCCGCACCAGCGACACACGGATAGCAATAGGGAATTCACCTCGATGTAACAATAAACATTCGACTGCTTATGCGAAGACACATCTCACTTTCGTGTCACATAGATACCTTTGACAGAGGGATCCGCACATTTTTCTTTTCTGAAAATGTACTATCCGGCACGATAACAAAACATCCTTCCTTATCTGATAATACCGGTCTAAGGCATGGGGTTTCTTTGTTTTCTCACCTCAGTGCTTTGCTACATTTGATAGTCGGCGGTCTTTTCGTCCACTTCTCTTCCTTTGTGTCCGTAGTTTGCACGCCTGTTCTTTTCACTCTGGATCCCAATATGTTTTCTTAATTAAAGAATGCCGCAGATCCCGTTCATGTGTGTATGCTTTACCTAAAATAGGCCTGAGATTTTCTATGCGATGTAGAATGTTGACGTTTATGACCCCGTCCATCAGTGCCAGTAGCACGGTTGGTTTTGGCCCGGCGGTTGAATCGTGTGACGCACAGATAAGGTTTCTCGCGTTTGTACTTGGCGATAACTTTCCGTGGCACCATAGCCAAGGGTACGTCGTAGGCAGCTTTTGCACATGTGTTAACATTTAAAACGCCAAGTAGTCCGTTCGCGGCAAATATTAATTTCGGCATACTCGCCGTCCAATTTATTATTTCACCAGTGGCATAAAAGTGGAGCATTGGTTATCTCTAACTTAATCGGAAGCGACTCCATTGTAATACATCGTGATCTGCCAGCCACTCATGGCTGCATGCGGACATACATTGCAGTTCGTAACCTTTTTAGGTGCGAAGCAGCTTATGAACGAGGCCTGTCCCCTCTTCGCACCATTGTCTGCTGTAGCCACGCTATGAGCACGCGCCGGAGTGGAGGGAGCTATGACCGCGCTCCCTCCACTCCGGCGCGTACTCTAGTTTGAGTGGAGACCGCTAGCGGCGCTGCGTCGCATCGATAAAAGCAACTGTCAGCAACTACAGCAGCTGTCATGGAATGCACTTCGACATGAACGAAGATACGGTGGATGTTCGCATCGTGGCGCGCGCGGGCTCAGAAAGCGACCGCAGCGCGGCAGCGTCGTCAGGCCGACCCGGAGGTGAGAGCTCGAGTAGCTGGAGCGAAACGCCAGCGCCGGGAAGCCGATGTACTATCCGGCACGATAACAACGGCGAGAGATCGCGAAGCTGCAGCAAAACGCAAGCGCCGGCATGCGGACCCGGAGGCGGCGAGGGCTCGTGAAGCTGAATCGGGAGACATGTGCGATTTATACTTTACGGACCGCAAGGCCGTTATACTCAAGGGGAAGCGTTCTCCGGAGCTTAAAGTCATCTGCGACGAAGAATAAAGAGCAACTTTACATAACTCTCATACTACTCAGTGTTCCCTTACGGAGAGATGTGTGTGATCTTTCTTTTTTTCAAAGGATCTTGGGCTGCGGATGACCGTAGGTACGCTAAGGAACCGGTCTTGTTAAACCGAACGGTATTTATTTGGGAAGATCTTCTGTGGATGCAGAATAACTGTACAGTTATCAATCCCATGCGTAAAGGAAACGAGCCATTTCCTCAATTCTGTTGCATACAGAATTGTTGCTGCAATTTATCTGCTGCGGGGTGCGCAAAAGCAAAAAAAAAATGGCCGCGTATCTGCGTGCTTCAGCCAAAATAACTTTCACCAGGCCCCCACATTTGTTTGGCAGGGCACGCGTTCGCGTCAACGGTTATACAGAATACTTCCAGCGGTCAAACGGGTGTGCGCGTCTTGAATTTTGTATTCCAGGTGGGAGGAACGCACTTCTTAACCGTAGTAGAGAGAGACAGGCAGAAATTCCTAAACCCTTGTCCGTGTCCGTGCTGTAAATTAAAGCGTCAGGGATTTCCCCTGTTATAGCGAGTATGTCGTGAAGAAGGGTTGTCCATGAGAAGGTTGTTTCGCCCATGTTGCTATGCCTTAAGTTACCGTGGCCAAGAACGCTGTTTTTATGTAGAAATGAACTCATTGTCAATGTTTAACAGCGCGCTTATTCTCACAGTAGAAGGTTCTACTCAAGATTGTATCCCCGAAATCGAACGTTCTCATCGTAAAGTGCCAAAAACACTTCCCACCGCAAACGCTCGCTTCTATGCTGTTACATACAGTGCGAGGGCACGTTCTGAATGATCGTATAAGGACATTAAACGACGGATAATACAGACTATGCGTAGGAATCAGCGCGTGCAGTAGCGTGCAGTTGTGTCAACAGCCACATCGAACAACATTTCTCCTATGATACGCGCAGATGATGTTCGTCATAACGGAATTGAGGGCGTTCTTGAAACAGGGGGTACTAAGGAATGTAATGTGTAAGGCCTCTTCTGCGCGGCAAATAATTTGTGCCAGAGAGGGTTCACCAGCTTCGGAATACGGAATAAAATAGCAAGAGCTATTTTCGGACGCAGGGGAGTCAAAAGAGGTTCTATCTGGTGCTTTCATGTTGCGCAGTATTGCAGGCCAAAGTTGTTAAATGCAATGCAATGTCCCATGTTTTGTGAGCTGCGTCAACTTACATTTAAAGCATATTACTGCTTTAAATCCTTTTAGACCGTTTAGTTCTGACTAGCTGTGCTCTAGAGCCTGCTAACCAATGAGTAAAATAAGGCAGGTGCGCCCGCTCCGTCGCCGTACAACATTTCCGCTTCCAATAACAAATGGAACGAACTCTAAAGGGCTGGTCATCTTCACTCTATAGCTCCGCGCATCTTCGGGCTTTCGCCCGTGCTTTCTTCTTCCCAGCTCCACCACCCGCCGTGGCATCCTAGCAGTTAGGTGTTGGCTTGCCAAGCTTGAGGTCGTCCGCGGCGAAGAAGAAAGAAAACCGTGCGCTTAGATTTAGGTGTCCGCTAAAGAACCCCAGGTGGTCCAAATTACTCCTGAGCCCTCAAATACGGGACGTTGCTCATGATCACCCCTTGGTGTGGCACACGAAACCCAATAAATTCTTATTGTCGCTTGACGCCACCCGTTGAGATACGTGGAAATCATTGAGCAGCTTCATGTGCGCATGCGCCCACTGGTGGGGACGATGGCACCCGGGTTGGGTGACGTGTCGTCTCCTAGAAATTCGGGTGTCCAGGCTTTTGAATTTGACAGCATTTAACCGCACACAAAAATGTATTTGCACGAAAAGCTGAACAGTAAAGAAAGAAATTTTACTGCTCTTTCTGAACTTATGGAACTATATTTACATGCTTTCAGAGGAACTTATTTTTGTAAGAGAGCGATTGTGTATTATATAGTTTGTTCCTGATTTCGTGGTGTGGAAGTATCGGCAAATGTATAATTCGTGTGACATGTAGAGATGCACTTGCGTCTACGTTTCAACACACGACTGAGGACTATATACACTTCTCTTCCCCTATTAAGTGCAGAATGTCTTGAAACGAACAGTTAACTGTGTCCTGCATTTCTTCGTGTACGGTTTACACTTACACCGCTACGACTAAGCGGAAGCATTCGATAGATGTAAACTTAACATCAGCCTTTCTTGCAGCTCTCACAATCATGACATTTGGAACTTACTATAGACTCATACAGCATGGAAGAGAACAAGAAGTCTGGTGTCACTTATTTCCTAACAAATGGAAACGTATCGCGGAAGTCACCATCGCGTCGTACGCTCGCCTGGAAGGAGTGACATATTTTCGGAAAGAGAAACTCGATTGGAGGAATAAGTTAAGTTTAGACCTACGCAGGGCAATGTTACCGAAGGCAGTGAACTCTAACATGCACTAAGACTAAAAATGACACCTGTGGGCCAGTCGCCTGCACATAACTTATAACGCCTCTCCTTCTTGTATACATGTACTTATTTCGTGTGAAGTCTGTTTTGACAAGGTTTACGGAAAGGTTCACCTCCTAACCACGTGACAAAGGTCTTGACGGTCTTATTAAAATGGGCTTTTATTAGTGTGTGACATACTTAGACGTACCAAATGTTTTTGAGCATTTGTAAGTGACCCTTTACTCTCTTTCCGCAGGATGCGTGCGGCACGGCTGGAGATCCCTGGCCGTGGTGGCGAGAGGCCCTCCTTCTTTTCGCGCGACTCTTCGTCCGGCGATACGAGTTCTCGGCCTCCAAACATCATTGAAGAAGACCCGCGAACTGCAGGACCCGCGGCCTCGTCTTCCTCGTCTTCATCTGGAGAAAACTACGAGGACGAGTTGGAGTTTGCTCGCGAGCTGGCCGCTAGCAAACGGAAGTCGCTTGCTGGAAGCGGATCTCGTCGGAGCAGCCGCGTCACCTTTGGCGCCGCGGCCGCCATCTTACAAGTGCCCGGCATTCCGAGCCCCCTGTCGGGTTCTCCGCGGTCGGGGTCACCGCGCTCAGCATCGCCTCGATCGACTTCGCCTCGCTCAAGCCTGTACCCTCGCTCTGGCTCGGTTAGCTTTTACGCCGAGCCAAGCTTCATTCAGGACGTGGTGAATGACTACGACGACGACGCCGATGATGAGGACGACCCGGAGGCCACCGACTGCGGAGTGGGCTCCAGGTAGCCGCGGCGAGGCGGCGGCGACTCGACCGCCGCCTGCTTCGTGGTGCTGCCGCGTTCGGGGTCGTCCCGAATAGGAGCTGCTCTGGCATCCGGCACTGGGATGCTGGAAACGCTGCTCTGAGCACTTCTTTCAGGACCAGGACACCGCCTCGCGCTGAGAAGGAGCGGTCTAGTGACGACCGAAGCGACACCTGAGCAAAGTCACGAACTCGGTCGAAATCACAGCGTTGTGTGCAAACATGACTGGCGGCCGATAATTCTGATATGTTGATATTATCAGGACAGTTCGTGGTGAACTGTTTTACTTACAGGAAGAGTCCCATGGCTTAAGAGTCTTTCTTGTCTTATTTTGTTCCGTAGAAAGCGCAATCAATTGCTATAAAAGGATGATACTAATTAATATGCGTAGGTTTCTATCGTAAGTAGTAGTTCGTGCGAAAGCGAAACCGCATTTGAGAATTTTCAAAAACGCGCGTGACAGCAATACGCACACAAGAGATTTAGCACACCGTTTTTCCTTTGTTTCCTGCTCTTTTTGCGCGAAGTATCGCTGCAAGATTTATGGCGGACGCTCGAAAACGAGTACGACAAGTAGAAGCACGATGACACAAAGGCTGGGCTACGCTGTCCTCCTAGTCGCAAATTTTAATGAGGCAGAAAAAGTTAGATATCTCGCTCTCTCTACCACATCAGTGCGAATCTCATGACGTGGCTGCAGTATGGCTCAACATCTCAATCGCAGGGCTTGCACAGGTGCCCCTGAATGTAAACGGAATGCTCGAGCTGTGTTCTAATTTCGAGCTGCATGACACACGCAAATGCAATTTGCCGTGGCTATGCGATAACCTTCTGGCATCTGTACCTTCTGCACCCGCAAGGGAGCGCTTCCTCAAAAAATCTATCCTAAAGGACGCCCATGAACTCGTCACAACTACACTTCGAAACGGCAAGCTTCTGCCAGACATTGTTCGATTCGGTCGCTACCCCTGCCACCGTTTTATTTTTGTTTCAGTGTTTACATAAATCAATCGAAAAGAATTGTATTACGACACAGCAACCTATGTATTCTTTTCTATCTTTTCCCTCAACGATCAGAATAAAAACGCTCGCTCCCCATAAAGATACTTACGTAAAGAGCCGTCATTCCCACAATATAGTATCCCGAGATCTTGGAGGCCTGTCTGAGCTCTCTCTTGTTTTCGGTTTTTATAGCGATTACCTCAATATGTTTTACAATTTGCTGTCGTTTTTAGCGAAGTTGATCTACGATTTCATTTTCGACACGACTTACACAGACGCACAGAGGTACACTAAAGTTTTGAGAGTGGTAAAAAATCCACGCAATCAGAGTTGTTCAACACTTATTTTGGGCCCTTTTGAACCGAATTTCTCAAATGACGGCAGGAACCAATGGTTCCATAGCAAAAAAAAAAAGTGAATTTCCTTGTTTACACTGGGAATTGCGGAGGCAAAAGAAAAAGTTATCTTACCACGCACTTGGTGACATGCATGATATTAAACGGAACAAAGAATGCATGCTAGAATATGAACACCCAGTCAATAATAGGAAGAAATGCGCATCCGGGCTACTCATTTTCGCTCTAAAACGTCCCCCGTGAAAGTAACACAAAAGACCTGTCAACGGCTGGAGAGAAGGAAAGCTGGAAAGAAGACACGCGTAGTCTCTCATACGAACTGCACCCGGCAGATGGAACGACACATGAGATGTATGCGCAAAAAATGCGCTCAGCCGGCCGAGTAAGTATGCTGTTAAAGCGTGTTTAACGGAAGAACCGGCAAGTTCATTTCTTCAGGCAAAAGAACAATTACCGTAAAAGCAGGGCGACGCGTTAAGAAGCGTGGCGAGGTTGGCGCAACCATTTCCACATGACCGGAGCAGCATCAGCGCTGCGGAGACATAAGTTCTCTACGCAGCCCGGTGGATGTGTGATAAGCAGTGAACATTTGAAGTGAAAGGGAAAAGGAAATTGCTACATGACCTGGCGGCTGGTCATACCCTTACTTGCTCGGCCGCAAAACGGCTGGCTCGAGTGGCCGCTCCTTACGTATGTTTCTCTAGACGCTCACAATTACGCATGGTGCGAACACCATGCGCAAGGGCGATCCCGCGGCGTCGACCGCTGAAAAGGCTGCTCCTTCAGCTCAGCCGTTAATCAGGCAGGGTCTAAGTATAGATGCAAAGGCCCCACATATCCTTCTTGCGCATGCTATTTAACTAGTGATACCGCATTTAGCGCCGTAGAATGGAGTTTCACCAGGATTCGCCACTTCCGTTTACATTCTGGGTCATCTGTTGATTAACTCCACTTGTTTGTCTTGAAGCGGAGAGTGAATCTAGCGGTACTTGGAGAATCACACAAACGAGATTTTTAATGAACCACCACACATCTTAAACAATTCACAGCGGATAACTTTTGTTTAAATAGTTTTGATGCAACCAAATTAAAGTTGATGGACTAAGGTTTTTTTTTTTTTTTTGGTTGTATACCGTGTCATGTTGCAGGCGGCGGAGCCGGCAATTTTGTTACAGGGGAGCTATATACTTTTTATTTTACATAACTGAACTGTGGATACGAAAAGCAAGTGAGGCGGTGCCTTGAGTCCTAGACGCGAAACGTTTGTGGGTAGAATGCACTCCAGTAGCACCAGCACGCATCCCGCGCTACTTTAGGTCAGCTAAGTGAGGTACTGGTGAACCGCCAGTAGTAATAAAGTTCTTTCGACGAAGTTTGCTGCTCCGCCTCCAATGGCTTAAGTGTCAGCGCAATTATGTCCTTGCACCAAATATACATGGGCGTTGACTCGAGGCCTTTTTATTAAAACCAGTCGTTTCTGTCGCTGTAAGGGAACTTCTGCGACTTCCATAATCAGTAGTCTTCGGCCCAGTCAATAAAATTATGGCCATCAACAATCATTTCGCACCCTCTTATCGAACAAGTACAACTTTTGGAGCCAGTGAGCTACCCTTATTTGCTGCTATCGTTATGATTCGGTTCTGGTTCGGTGAAGACGATTGAGCGAGCATTTTTTCAGCGCCCAGAACTATATGAACCTCCAGCTTTGCCCGAAGGCAATGGCTATGGCTGTTCGCTCGTCACGTGTTCATTAGCATTTGCATGACGTTTGTTCTTTCGGTGATCACGCAAGTGCATTACTGTGATCACAAGGTGGTCAAGGATTGGAATGAGAAATTTCTCATTTGCTATGAAACAGAAAGCTGATTTCCCTCGACCTCTATGCAGTGAAGACATGGTAATCCATCGTCACTCATTCAAAAATATTAACAATATCCATATCTACAGAAGACGATTAATACTAGCAAAGTATAAACTCTCGTACTCAGTGCCGTTAGCCAGCAGAGGTAGCTCACCAAACTGCATAACATTTATTCAAGAGGGCTCAGAATTCAGAGGGCGGGAATTATTTACTCGGGAATTGAAACGTAGTTGCGAGCCAGCGTTTCTGAAAAGAAAAAAAATAATTGCTGGTAGCCGTGACACTACGTAACATAACCTGCATATTAAGAAGGCCGCCAAGCATACCAAACATTGCCAGGAAGCATTAATGAAAAAGAGTTTGTGGTTTGCCCTGCAAGCTAGCGTAGCATGCCTATAGTATGCGTCTAGTAATGGCTTTTCTGCCGAATATTAATGACTGCATTAGTGCTCCAGAATCCGATAGTCCTAACACACAACATTCTGAGCCTTTCTTTCTGGGGAGAATAACGGGTGGTGTGTCGCATTTTATGCGTACAGTCTTTTCCTGACCTTTTGCACTGTATCAGTATGCTTTGTATTGCACATCAAGTATTATACATTAGTATGGTTGTTTTTGTTATGAGGTTGTCTTGCTGAGGTTTTGGCGTGTGTGTATGTAGCATTCTGTCTGTCGTTCTCGTTGATCACTGATATACATATATACGCTTGCATAACCATACTTTATTGCGGTATGTTAAATGTGCTCTACGAACTCCTTATGTCTGTCGTCGTTTTCGAGATGCCATCATCAATTGTTTGTTATTCTTAATTCGTTACACTAATAGTGGAAATTATTGGAACGTACTCCACTACCGCAACATCTGTTATTACAAGCATTTCCCGACTCGTAACATATCTTTTGCTTAGTGTACTTATTATTCGCCGAAAGTCATACAAGTGTAAAATATTTAATGTTTTGTGAGGTGTTTTGTAGTAACATGAACCAATCACATTATTGTCAATGTTGGGACATTGTTGGTGGGTACGTGTTTGTATGGGAGTGCTTTACCCGCAGTACATATGACCCTGTTCGTGCTAGTGAAGCCTGGGGGTGTATGTACAGCCACCACATTGAACCGGCGCCCGAATACTGCTTGTGCCTTCCCACGGATATTTCCATCTCATCCTCCCAGTCCTCATAATTTAGAATGGTACTTCCTGTCCACCGCGGCGAATGCGGGCGTTCTATAAATGCGCTCTTGTTGCCGTTTGCGATCACTTGCAGTATATCCACACGCAATCATTCAACCGTTGTAGTTCATGGTGTAGCGACAACAAAGTGCTGGATTGGTTTGAAGGCGCCAGAGGAGGACCAATTGTTGAGAAGTAACTGGCGTACAGACGTTGAACGTACTGGTGGATGATACGAGCAATAAAATTGTTTTAACTCAATAGTTTTAGCTAACCAAGTATATTGCAAACGAGGTTACCTCGTATAAGTAATTGTATGCGGTTACCTCAGAAACTAACAAAAGAAGGCTTACAGCGCTGAAGTCGGCCGGTTAGAGCTTTAGAGTAGAAAATTGAGGAGCCCCGAATAGTCACAGAAAAGGCAGGCCAATTGAAAAAGCCATCTTTTTCCAGACAGGCACGACTTTGTCTCACTTTATTCTCTTTGAGTGGGAGATTTACCGAGCGTAATGAATCCGTATTGGTAAAACATGCCGAAAATTTCCGATCATGCCTGCCCATTTGGTACATCTAAAAACCACAATAGAGGTGAAGCTAGTGTAGCGAACGGGTATGTCATTTTAATAACTATTTGTGCCTCCTATAGAGACTGAATAGTTTCCGGTAGACGTAGCTTTTGTACAATGGCAAAAATGCGAAATACCAAGCATACACGAAGAGCAGATAAGCATAGTTTCTGCCGACCCATGCAAAAAGAAAAAAAGAACGTCCCGTTAGCGAATTCTCAGAGTACGATGAGATGAAAATTTTTTCAGTAGTACTGGCCGAAAGAAATCACGGGGTTGTTTTCGCGATTGCTTCAAACGCACGGCAGTGACCACTGGCAAGCTTATGGCAATCTTGCAGTTCTGGCATCATGAAGGTAGACAATAAAAACGCATGCATCAACCAACATGGACAGAAAAGGAGCGGTTTCAACAATTACCTAATAACTCAGTTACTCCTGTGGCTGTGCTAATGTTGTCATTGTGGTCTATGAAAGTAGCAGTTTCTGCAACTCGAAAGAATAACAGGGATATTTGAACGCGTGGAGGACAGGTCTCCCTTAATTTGAATATTGCAGTGCAAGTTTGACATGCGCCTTACCGACGAGAAGAATATACATGCATGTTCTGTCAGTGTTCTCCCGATGGTCGGCAACGGTGGCTTTACGCCAACTATACTCTGGCCTGCCGTGTACCTCTGCGACTACCCGCACAGTAAGAAGCCCTCGCGCTTAAAATTTGCTATACTCCAGCCTCACTTTCTGTTGTCACCAATGCAGTCACCATCTGATTTTTCAGGCTCCCTTGCGACAGTCTTTAATGTTGGGCAGTCTGAAAATAAACAATGTATGTTCGCTTCCTTCTCCCTTCTGCATATACGTGCAATTTTTATACGCACTAACCGTTAGACACAGCATACGAAAAAGCACTGTGGAGGAGTTACCGAACGCATCACGCATCATGGAGACTGCATCGGAAATTCTTCGCGTCTACATTTTGTGCGCTGACATGCACAAAATGGGTCCGTAATAGTACAGTTTCTCTGCGTGGGCACAGCGAATGCTCGGTTGTTTAGGCTGCTATAAATAACATACAGCGTCTTGTCGCGATGGCCCCTTCCTAAAATTGGTGTGCTTCACCGGGCAGCTGCAGCGCACTGCACCCAAACTAACTATTGGAAACCGCTAAAGCTACAAAGGGTTCGGCACGCGAGAGCGTCGGCCCATGGCTGAGATATATCATCAACGTACCTACAAACCGCAGTCGGAACGAAAATAAAATTAAATATTAGATGCCGAAAGCTATCGCTTCGCGGAATTTCAGACGACCCGAACAATCGCTCCTATGTCCGCTCCCATGTCCGAACAATCGCTCCATTTCCAAAACTAATTGCAGACCTGGGCTGTTGTACCAGACCTCTATAATTTAAGGTTTAAGAAATACTGATTCTTATTTAAATGATTGTTAAGCATCAGCGTGAGACAAACTTCGCCCAAGTTTCTACGTGAACAAACGTTCTCGTAAATTGCGTCGTGAATGCAGAGCCCGCGGGCGATGCGTAGCGAATGGTGGCGGCAAAATTGAAACAAATGCATTCAAAGGAAGATCGATATAATGACTGGCGTAGGACTTCCTCAGGATGTATTTGAATAAAAATTACACGTTCTGCATAACCCTCGCTTTAAATTGCTAAGACATCAAAATGAAAACAGTGGTAACGACTAATATTGTGAGGAGGCCTTTATGAACGGCGGCACTGAAACGCTGGACTATTGTAAGTATGGGAGGATGATCAGAGCATATCGACATTGACTGTTAACTCTACAGTAGTGCTGTGCAAACAAGTGTGCAATAAAGTATACAACAAATTATACGTCATTTTGCGTATCGGCATAATCGGAGAATTAGTTTGGTGAGCCCCGCCACGGTGGTCTAGTGGCTATGGTACTCAGCTGCTGATCCGAGGGTCGGGGAATCGAAACCCGGCCGCGGCGGCTGCATTTCGATGGAGGCAAAATGCTGAGGCCCGTGTACTGTGCGATATTAGGGCACGTTAATGGAACGCCAAGTGGTCGTAATTTCCGGTACCTTGCACAACGGCGTCTCTCATGGTCGTGCCGCGGTTGAGGGACGAAAGGTTCCAAAAATCATCAATTAATTCGGTGATATGGACGTATCATATAGCGCCTACCTGAAAGAACACTCTAATAAATCAAACCACTTTTTTTGGACTCGTGGCAGTTGGAGAAAATACCAATATGCCTGTCCCCCCATAAACCCCACCCCTACCAAAAAAAAAAAATCTTTCAGCAAGAAAGCTACATCTCACTATTGGTTGCAGTTTACTGCACCGGTGGTTCGATAAATATATACACTGAAAAGTTCAGAAATAATATGTTCATTGATCAGACATTTTCCCTTGCTTTACCTATTACGACATGGTTAGCGCTGTAATTTGACGAGACTTCTCGTTACGTTGCGTAGGTTCAACAGCATTATACGCTTTAAGCCATGGCGTCATAATTGCGACACGTGAAATAACTACATATATTAATCAATTTCAGGTTGTTAATTGAATATTTCTCGCTGTTATGTTGTGCACAACATTCCTTGGTATCTGGATTGAGCGATGCAAGAAAATAGCCTTCCAGATTATTTGTACTTGGCCAATGAAATTGGGATGGATGCTCGTGCAGCGTAAACTTTCAGCTGTTGTGCGATTGAGGAAATTGTTGGAAACGATGGCAACAGTAAGCGTGCCTGATTTTAGGGCCAGTCGACATTACATGCGTGTTGCTTGCAAGTGTGTATGTTCGCGAGTGTTTGAGCACTTGTTAAATATCTAATGCAGTGCTTGTAGATAAGTCGACTCCCCAGACACCAGCGGTTTAGAGTGGCGTTTTACTCCCTTATTGTTTATGGGAACGACATTCAACATGTGAAGCGGTTCCATCACGCGCATGACTTTCACTCAAGTATACATTTGTACTGACCATGGAGTGTTGCCTTACATATTCATCCACGTATTATTGCCAGCCGTCTTGAAATAAAACCGTTGTTTGCGCATCCTTTTGAGTCGTACACTTCTGCCGCCTTACTGCAGATAGCGAATGAATGGCACACAAAATAGTGTGTTTTTGCTTTCAATTATCGAGAGAGTACGCGCTGACATAATGACAACATACGTGTCTGTGTCTTTGTATATGGAGGTTGGCGGTTTCGGCAAAAATACAGGCAGAAGATCGAAGATGAGTGTATAACTTATTGCAGCGTAAGCTGTTATGAGATCACAAGCAGGGCCGTTTTTGGCGCCGTGGTTGTCCGCCGCTGCCGCCGCCGCCGTTGTCCGTAACTGCGATCGCGCAAATTTTAGACGAAATCGCCAGGACCTAGGAGGATTCGAACGTACACCCTCTGCGTGGCAGTCGGGCATTCTGCCACTGTGGTACTCCTGTGCTTGAAATATCTTCGCTAAGAGACCTAAACAGGTACAACGACTGCCGAGGAATCGCATTAACAAATGTAATGTTACTTGTCAGAATAATACGCCACTAATCCTCGGGGAAAGTGGATTGCATAACGATTTCGAGGAGTCATTTGAAAGAACACAGGGCTGCATGCTTTGTAGCTCTGAACCCATTACAGAGGCATCATCAACATCTTCATTATGAAACAATCTTGTTCAACATTTCTGTCATCATTATTACGAAGCGCTGCCTTTTGAAGCAGATTTGTCGTATCATGCCATGCATCACGCGGCAGGCGACGTGCACAGCTCCGACAGCAACCTGACTTGGCTCTTCGATATACTTCATGGTGCCTCCTCACAAGGTGCGGACCGCTGCTGAAGAAGCCAATCGCAGGGCTACGCGCGCGGCTGCAGCAAGGCAACGTCAGTCATAGCAGACAGCTGTGCAGAGAAAAGGCCAAACCGCAGCTCGCCGCCGACGCCGGACTGAGGGTTCGGTTCACTCTCGGGAAAACAACGCCAAGAGACTCTCTAAGATGTGCAGTTATACAGATTTGCACGTGACAATACCGCAGTAATTATGACGTAGTGGGCACTTCCCTACTTGGCGAAATGATAAGAGTTATGGCGCAGGGGATACCTGCCACCTCTACTTGCACTAGTTTCCTCAAGCGTTTAAAATGGCCTCTAAGATGGTCGCTGCCCCAGCTTACGCTGTCACCGTCCTGCGGTTCCGCGCAGGCCTGGCTCTGTTTTTACCGGTGGCGTGATCAGTTTGCAGGATCTTTGTTTTATTCATTCATTTATTTCTCGGTGTGTTCGGATCACACAGTTTACCTACCTTGCCTTGCTTACGTGCACCTTACCCGAATAACTCATTATCGTCAATGATGCCACGGACATGGAAGCAGCGCCATCTAACGGATTCACTTGCCATGCCCCCAAGTTCGAGGAAGCAGACCACCGCCAACATTGCTGCTAATGAGACTTGAAAACGCCGAGCGTCCTGTCTCGACATTTAGCTTCGCCATCGCTCCCGTGACCAGCGTGGAATTGGCTGATTGTACGGAATGTACGTATGCAGGTGCACTTGCTTACATGATGGCGCACCAAGTACCGCTTTATTATTCTTGCTTTATGTACACGCACCTACGGGGTTTTCTCGCTACGTTAGAATCGTTGGTGCATCTCGCGGTCGCCTCAGTGAACCTGGATTATATTACAGAGATGGGGTCGACATATACTGGCCCAACCGCTGGACAGTCGTCACACAACACCGGACGAAGTAGGCAAACACAATCGAGCGTAGACTGAAACTGAAGTTTATTATAACTCTATATATTTACACTTAGATGAAGGAAAGGGAACAAACAATAAGCAAGCAAGATAAACAAGCAATGAACAGCTTATGTCGCATCTATGTATGAAAGTTCGCATTCTAAGAGCGAAACTCACTGTGAACTGACTCATATTACACTGTTTTTCCTAGTAAAGAAGGCCTCAGCTATTTCTCTTGTTCTTCTGTCACGATGATAATAATAAATCGAGGTGCGCGGAAATTCCGGAAGAGGCCCACACCTTGCACAATGCGCAGACAGGTGCAACGCTGGAGCCGAAGAAAGGGCATTATGGTGTTCCTGCAAACGTACATTGACGCAACGCTTTTGTTTGGCCAATATATACGTTATCACATGACAGGGGAATAGAATACGCTACGTCGCATCGGCAAGTGGTGTAAGGCTCGCCATGCTTCACGCCACAGGCTTTTGTTGAGACACCACGCTTTATTTTTGCTTGTGCATCAATATTAGAGCATATGTGCTCCAACTCATTGCCGCTAGAAAAGACCACATCAGCAGAATATTTCTTGCATGCCTTTTTAACGTTACGAGAGAAGGCGTAGACATACGAGTTAACCGCGATCACGTGCCTCTTTTTTTCCGCATCATGGCAACGTCCACTACCTTTCATCATTTCCAAAAGCTTTTTTGCTGCGAAAAGAAAAACGTTATTAGGGCAACCAGCCCCTTTCGACCTAGTTATCTGTCTCGAAAAGGCGCTTGAGTGTCTCGAAAAGGCGCTTGAGACTGCAAAATGTTCGAACCTATACCTGCCTTCACAACTTTTTAATGTGAAGATGAAAAATCCAGAAGTGGTTTCTTGGCTCCTGGGTTGCACCTCTCTGCGCGTTGTGCAAGGTGTGGGTGTGTTCCGGATTTTCCGCGCACCTCGGTTTAATATTACCATCGTGACAGACGAACAAGGGAAATAGCTGAGAGAGAGAGAGAGAGAGAGCTCTTTATTGAAAGGCAGAGAATTTAGCCGGCGTTGAAATATCGCTGACATGCTACTCTGCGTGGGGAGGGAGTTTGGGGAGAGAAAGACGACTAGAAAGAAGTACAAGATAGAGTGAAAAAGAAAAGAGAAAGAAAAATCGGGCTTTGTGTCTTTGACTGTGATGCCTAATTGCGTCCAAAGATATTCAACGTTTGCACCAACCCGCAGTGATGTGATAGGATGTGTTGCATGATGAGTGAGTGATGGTGACGACGGAGATTAAAGTCTATCGAGTTGACCTATACTATTTAAGTATGTAAATAAAAAGTCCATCGCACGTCTCTGTTGTGTGGGGCAAGCTAGAGGGCCTAAAACACATTGAGGTGATAAAGGGAGCTGCGTAATTGACTGCATGCAATGTTCATAGAGCGCACGCTCATCATTGTACGCTCGGCACTCAAACAAAATATGCTCTAGGGTTTCAGTAGAGCCACAGTTGCTGCAGTATGGGCTTGTCTCCTGATGAAAGCGGTACCGTAGATCGTTGGAATATGCAATGTTTAGCCGTAGTCGATGATACAATGTTTCCAGATGCCGAGGGATGTTGGAGTGTAATTTCGATTTGAGATCTGGGTCGACTGAGTATAAGAAAGGGTGATGATGTGTCGGTAACTTCCATAGTCGGTTTCTTTCTTCGTAGGCGAATCGTTTAGCCATTTGGGAAGCATCAGATTTGGTGAAATAGATTCGTTTATAGTTTTGATATCGCAGACCGTTACGTGCTGCTTCGTCGGCTTTTTCGTTGGGCAGAATGCCGCAGTGAGCTGGTATCCACTGAAATGTAATGCAGTGTCCTGCAGTAAAAGCGAGGTGATGTAAATAGGCTATGTCGGCAGAAACGGGTTGATGATTGGTTTTCTTCAGGTGGTTGTACAATGTTTGCAGCGCTCCTTTGGAGTCGGTAAAAATTGCCCATCGGCCGGGCTTTTGGCGCACGATATACTGGATAGCTTCCTTAATGCCATGAAGTTCCGCTGTCATGGAAGATGTTTTCCGCTGCAGCCGATAGGAACGCATTTCTCCTGTTGAAGGCACATAAAGGCCACAGGAAGAAGCTTCTCGAGTCGTTGAAGCATCAGTGTAAATATGCGTGTGATGGGGATATTTCTCGGCTAAGTAGAGGAGAGTAGCCTGCAACAGCGCGACCTGTGGCAGGCGCCTCTTTGCTTCGTTTATGCCAGGTACAAACCGGATAATATTTAGCGGTGAAAGTGTCCAGGGAGGAAAGGTGGTAGGCAGTAGGCGCTGTGGCTGGTTGATAAAAGGGAGTTTCAGCATTTGCACAGCTTCACCAAAGCCAGACTTACTGTAGGTTATGTGGGCGCGATACAAAAGATGTTTCTTCCCTTGCAGGGCATGTCGAAGATGTGTCCGCATGGTTTCTTGCGTGGCAAGGACCTCTAATGAGAGACAGCCCGCTTGCGCTACTGTTCCAGAGGCTGATGACCCTTGCGGGAGGCCCAAACAGATTCTCAGGCAGTTGTTTCGCGCAGCTTCCAGGGATTTCTTATTCGCTGGTGATAATTTGTGTAGTAGCGGTAGGCAATAGCGCAATGTGCCTTCAACGTAGGCTTTTTCAAGCAGAACCATTGAGCGGCAGTTGCAGCCCCATCTTGTTCCCGCCATGAACTTGAATACTTGAGATGCTGCAGCCATTCTTGCTCTTAGTTTCTTCACCTGAGGTGACCAAGAGAGATTTCGGTCTACCACAATTCCAAGGAATTGTTGGGAGCGCACATATGCCAGTGGCCGTCCGCCGAGAAGGAGCGGATATTTGGTCATTTTCTTTCTCGTAAAAGCCATGGCAGTACTCTTTTCTGGCGAAAGATGAAGACCACGGAGAGCCAAATATTTCGACAGGTTGAGTAATGCCTTTTGAAGCCGTTGTTGGGTGATATAGCGCGAACGTGACGCGCTCCAGATGCATATGTCATCGGCGTAAACGGTGATGTGTACTCCTCGCGGCAGGTTCCTTGTGATATGTATCAAGGTAAGGTTGAATAAGAGCGGGCTAAGCACAGCACCTTGGGGTACACCCTTCTCCACAGTATAAGATAGCGTAGGGCCATGCGGAGTAGCCATAAATATTTTCCGCTCTTTTAAATAGTTGTCAATCCACTTGTATAGCCTACCTCCAAAGCCAAGACTGGCCATGGCTGTGAGAATGGCATGGTGAAAAACAGAATCAAAAGCTGCCTTGATGTCAAGGAAGACAGCTGTTGGGATGTGCCCAGCACGAAGGTGCTCTTCAAGGGAAGAGACGAGGACGATGACATTGTCGATGGCGGACCTGTTTCGACGGAATCCGTTCATTTCCTCAGGAAACGCATTGCGGCTTTCGAGAAACCATGCCATTCTTTTATATATCATGCGTTCCATGAGCTTGCCTACACAGCTCAGTAGGGCGATGGGTCGGTAAGATGCATAGCTTGTTGGCGAAATAGCTGAGACCTTCTTTATTATAGGAAAAGCAGTGCAATACGCGTCAGTTCACAGTGAATTTTACTCTTAGAATGTTAAATTTCATACATAGATCGCTCATAAGCTATTCATTCCTTATTTATCTTGTTTGCTTATCGTTTGTTTCCTTTCCCTCCTCTATCTGCACATATGTACAGTTCCAACAAACTTCAGTTTCAGTCTGCGCTCGTTTGTGTCTCCCTACTTCGTGCGGTGTTGTGTTCGCGCACTTATCGCCATGAATTCCAATGAGGCTACCTGTTAAGCTGATCTTTAAAGCCGTGAATATCTGCCAACATAACAGAGCTGCACCTCTGCTTCATTTTTTTTAGATTTCCTTAGCGCTGTGTCATCCACTTGCGAAATGAGAAACCTAAGCTACCGCACTGCTTAGTTGTGCAGCTAACCAGTAGTGTATTTAAGGGAACTTCTCAATCGCAAATACATTGTTATTTTTGGTTGACCTCAGGTACTTCAAGCCTTGCAGTTCCAGGAATTGTAAGGCTATCGCTTAATTAAATATTTGTAGGAATACAACATCGTCTTTTTACACAATTCACATCCCACCCATATCATTCTGCGAAAGGACTGCTTGGCTTATGGAAGTGCAAGAGGCACGTTTCTTTTCCAAAGTTCTACATCAAAATGTTGAAATTGATAATATCCAGGCGTCAAAAAGTCATCAATCTTCGGAGCCTCTCTGAAATTAACTGAAACGTAGAAACCTTACAAGCAGACATTAGTCTGTAACTCACAGGTTACCATGGATAGTGGAAGCAGCAATAGACGCAATAACAGAGCTCGATTCGCGTAAGACATCACTATTCGTGAGAAGATCCTTTAGCACATCATGAAAGAAATAGACTTATAAATAAAGGAAGAGCAAGTGAAAGCTCGGGTGGTAAACTTGCACCGATTTTGTTCTGACAGCAGAGCCTAGATTTATAACAAATATGCCTGCATGCATCAGTGTCGTGTCGTCAAAGGCACATGAGCACGAATAATCTGTAAAACATAAGGGCGTCATGAATTTACGTGCGCACTGCATGACATGCGTGTGTGAGCATCTCTTAGGTGAGATTAATATAATGGGCAGAAGTGGCGATACGCTAGCAAGGGGACTCTTGCAGGCGCATAGTATTAAAAAGTGAGATAATACATCTGTCTCGTGTTTGAAAAGTAGATGTAGCTGTTAAAGGGACTGTCTGCCGCTCGGAAAACTTTTTGAGGTTGTGGTAAAAATGGGCAGATCGTGCGTAACATTTAGGGGAACGAGCACGCTGTTTACCAGACAGAAAATTAATTATATTTTTAATTTTGCTCTGACAAACACCCAACAGCGTGTTTGTCAATTTCCAAGTGTACGAGAACCAGCCCCCGCAGGCATAGATATTTTGCTGAAATCAATTATGTGTATCTTACAAGCGTACTTCACCCGATTAGACACCTTTCTAGAGCGTGAAAGGGCAATTCGTTCTTCTTTTCGCTGCTTTCGGGGTGGCCCCGGCGGAGCTGCCTTCGAATTCATGTGTCTGTACAGGCGCGTAGTACTGCGCTTGTCATGCATGCGGCGCTGCATGCCCGAGGCGCACCCCAGCGCGCCGACTTTCCCTTGCCTGTATTCCTCGTCACCACTGCAATGTCGCCCTTAGAACAGGTTCCTGTTAAGATTAGCATCATCATCATCATCCTGTTAAGAAGATGCCTCCCGCGCTCGAAAGGGTTGCCAGGGAGACGACGACGCATCATGCGCGGTAACGTTACATTGTTGCTCACGTCTGTACACGTTGGAAATGAGGGACTTCGTACATGAAAGCATCCGGTTTTAATAATTTCTACTCAGTTTCTGGAGAAACTACCGCGTGCTGGGACTCACCGAAAGGTACGCTTTCTATTGAGCCAAAAAACGGGAGAACGACGAAGGATGGTAGACAGTCCCTTTAAAAATGCTAGTGTAATTCGCCTTTGACGACAACGTTGCACGCATGCGTATTTCTTCTACATTAGGGTCTCCTCCTAGATTAAAATCAGCTGGAGTTTAGCGCCCGACTTTTCGATTCCTCATTCTTTATTTTAATGTAAGCTTCAGTTCTTTCCATGCTGTGTAAAATATCTGCTCACGATTTCAACCAACTCGCCCCAACAACCAGTCCTACATTATTATTCATCGCTTGGCGATGAAAGGAGGAGGAAATAACTTTATTAAGTCCGGAGTAACCCTCTCCACCCACTCTTGGTTTAGTGGTCTGTAGGGGTCGCGGGCCTGACCCACATTGGGACGGGAAGCCCGTGAGCCTCCGCCCTTTCGTGAGCCCTCTGGACGGCCCGGAGTTGTGTCTGGTGGTCGCCGCTTCGCAGCGCGTCTTCCCAGTCTTGTTCCGTGCGCAACTCGGTGCCGCTTAACGCGGAGCATTGCCAAAGCATGTGTGATAGCGAGCAGCACGATTCGCCGCAATCCGGACAGTCGGGCTCTATGTCTGGTGAATAGAGGCTCAGTCTGCCTCCCGAAGGGAACGACCCTGTCTGGAGCATTCGCAATATCGACGACTGTGGTCTATTGAGTTTAGCGCGGGGTAGGGAGAAGACCCTCCTTGACAGCTGGTAGTGTGTCGTTACTTCGTTGAAGGTAAGCAGCGGGTCTCGGTGCTCCCTTCCCTCCCCGCCACTTTGCTCGCCACGGTCGCCGCGGTGCGTGAGTCCTCGCGCGCGGCTGTGCGCCCGCTCGTTGGCGTTGGGAAAGTCTGGGTGCACGTCGGCCCCCATGTGGGCCGGAAACCATTTGATAGTGTGATGACCAGCAGCTGCCTCGTTGGCGAGGACGGCCGCCGCTTCCCGCGATATAGAGCCCGAGGCGAATGCTCTGGCCGCCGATCGCGAATTCGTGTAAACATAGGGACGTTCGGGGTCCCTCATCGCCAAGGCTATTGCCACCTGTTCGGCCACTTCGGCCGTTACTCCCTTGACTGATGCCGCGTTAACGACCGTCCCGTCCCAGCCTACCGAGACGGCCGCGTACCGGTCGCTGCGTCCGTACTGGGCGGCGTCAACAAATACCGCCAATCCTGGGCTGTTGGCGGTCGCTTTCAGTAATGTTCGTGCCCTCGCCTTTCGGCGCCCCTCGTTGAATTGCGGGTGGACGTTTCGCGGCAGCGGTTATACTTTGAAAGTGCCCCTGACCGCTGCGCTGAGCGCTACCTGACTTGCGTTGCACTCTGTCTCTGCGTATATGCCAGCTTCTGCAAGGATGCGTCTGCCGGCACTGGTGGTCGACAGCCTCAGGACCTGTGCCTTGGCCTGTGCTTCGATAATTTCCGATAACGAGTTGTGGACCCCTAATTGTTCAAGCTTTTCCGTACTCGTCGTGATCGGGAGACCTAGCACCCGTTTTATGCCCTTGCGCATGAGCGTAGGTACGTCTCTATCTTGGCCGCATCTGTCTTGGTCCATTTCAACGCCAAGGCTACGTAATATACGTGACTCATGAGAAAGGCGTGATAAAGTCTCATGAGATTGCTCTCGCTCAGCCCTCCCTTGCGATTGGTCACTCTTAGGATCAATCGGAGCATGTTCTCAGTTTTGTAGGTCAGTTTCACTAGGGTTTTCGTGTTACCGCCTTTGGCCTCAATTAGTAGCCCTAGGATTCTAATAGTGTCCACTCTGGGGATCGGCTGGCCTTCGCTCGCATATAATTTGATAGGGATCTGGTCAATTGGGGTCAAATTCCTCATGCCCTGTTTTCGAGGGCCTGTAGAGCTACAGTTCCGATTTGCTCGGTGACAGGTGGAGTCCCGTGTCCGTGAGGTATTCTTCCGTCGTGTCCAACGCCTCTTGCAGCGCCCACTCGACCTCCGCGTCAGACCCTCCCGTGCACCACGCCGTTATGTCATCTGCGTACAGGGCGTGATGGACGTTGGCCACTCTCCGTCAGCCGGTCGGAGAGCCCGGTCATAGCCAAAATGAATAAGAGCGGAGAGAGCACAGCCCCATGTGGGGTGCCCTTCGCGCCGAGCGCATACCTATCGGACTTGGCCTGCCCTATTTTGATCGTGGCCTTCCTATCCCTGAGAAAGGAACCTACGTAGGAGTGGAATTTTCGGCAGAGCCCCATCACCGAGATCCTTTCCAGAAAATATCTGTGTTTGACAGTGTCGAACGCTTTCGCTAGGTCTAGGGCCAATATGCCTCAGGTGTCTCTGGTGATGCCGTACATGATGTGCTTCTTAAGGAGTAGCATAACGTCCTAAGTGGAGAGGCCCGGTCTGAAGCCCACCATGTTGTGTGGGAACAGCCCCTCTCTCTCTATGTACCGCGATACTCGGTTGTGTATGGCGTGTTCCGCCACCTTGCCCACGCACGAGGTTAGCGATATTGACCGCATGTGCTCCGGCGTGAGTGGTTTGCCGGGTTTTGGTATTAGTATGATCGAAGCATCTTTCCAAACCTCGGGTACTCGTCCCGTTTCCCACACTCTGTTGATTTCTTCGGTGAGCTTCTGGACCGACTTTCCGTCCAGGTTCCTCAGCAGTTTCTTCGAGACCCCGTCCGGGACCGTCGCCGAGCGTCCGTTGAGGCCCTGTAAGGCCTGCCATATTTGTGATTCCGTGAAGATCGCGTCTAGTTCTTCTACCTCTGCGCTGTCATATTGCGGATAGTCGCCGTCACCCGACGGGCCCAGCGGTAGGTACCTCTCGGTAGGTACCTTAGGAGTTCACTCTCCGTTTTGCCCTGGTCCTTTTGCTTGTGTATAATCTTATAGATTGCCAATCTTTGATTGCCTTTGGATTGCGTGTCGTCTAGCAGTTTCTTTAAGAGGTTCCACTTGCCTCCGGCTCTCATCTGTCCGTCTACCAACGCGCATACCTCGTTCCACTGTTGCTTGGACAGCTCGATCGAGTGCGCTTCAATTTCCCTGTTCAGTTCCGCTATTTTCTTTCGCAGTCTGCGATTTAGTCATTGCGTTTTCCACCTGGTCGTGATGGAAGTGTTTGCCTCTAATAGGTGTGCCAGTCTCGCGTCCATCCTGTCCACGTTCAGTTCGGTTTGGACGACCATCGTCGCGGCGCTAACGTCCTCTTTGAGACTTTTAACGAGACTGTCCAGGTCCTTGTATTCACTTGTATCTTCTCTCCTTATTTTTCGGAAGGCGTCCCAATCGGTGACCTTAAATTCTCTCGGCGGTGCCGCACTGATGGGGATCATCACCGCCAGTATGTAGTCGTCGCTTCCGAGATTCTCGTGCAGGTTGCGCCACTCGGCCCCTCGCACGTTTTTCACGAAGGTCAGGCCACGCGCCGTGTCCCGCGCCACCGACGTGCCTACTCGGGTTGGATAGCGGGCGTCCGTCACCAGCTCTAGCGAACACCTAGTGACTGTCCTCCAATAGCCGCTCTCCCTTGGGCGTTGGTCTTGTGTAACCCCAGCTTTCGTGGGGCCCATTAAAATCTCCCGCCACTACTAGCGGGGCCCCCCTAGCCATTGAGGTCGCCTTCATCATTATCGATGCAAAGGACTGTCTGTGCTCAGAAGGCGGGCTGTAGACGTTCACTACGAATACGCTGTGTTTCAGCCATGCGTTCGGTATAATTTCGATCGCGGTAGCCTCCGCTTTCATGTTGCCTAATTTCAATTCTCGTTCCTGGAAAGATCATTTGGTCGCGACAAGGGTTGCCACTCCGCGCTTACCCGGTTCAAATTTCGACGAAGCTACACGGTATCCGGGCATGGTCACCTCGCTACCCAAAGTTTCTTGTAATATTATGACGTGCGGTTTTTCCGCCTGTGAGGCAACGAACTGCTGCAGCAGAGCCTTGCGCTTTCTGAAGCTAGCGCAATTCCACTGCCACGCGACCAGCTCTCTAGTTGATTTGTTGTTCGCCATGGTTGATACCTTGGTTTTCTTTAGCACCTGCAGGTGCCATCTGTGCCTCGATACGCGTCACCCTTTCAGCGAGCACTACCATGCTTCCCGCTAGTAGCTTGACCGTTAGCTGCAAAGCGCTAATCGACTGCTGGATTTACAATAAGATACTATTGGACTCGGGTTCCGCCAACGTTCCCTCCTCCTTGAGGGGAGGGGCCCTGCGTTGGCCCGATCGACCTGACCGCTCCCCTTGAGGGGTCGGTGTACTTTGCGGCAGTTGTTGCTGCTGTTGTTCGACTACCGCGGATGTGGAGCCTTGTTTCCGAAACGATTCGAAATCCGCCCTCATTTGCTGAATCTCCGCCTTGAGACGCGCGGTTTCTTCCACTAGTTGAGCTATTCGAGGGTCTTCCCTGTTATGCTTTGGCAACGCTACCGGCGTTACCTTTGGCTGCGGCTTCGGCGTGGCTCTGTCCGGCCAGGTTAATCCATCTTGGATGCGCACTTGGGAGCGGAAGCGCCCCTTGGAACGGCAGCGGCCTCTCGATCGGCTGCGCTGTCGTCGGGCCGGCGTTGTCGAACGTCCTCGTCTGCGGGTGCCTGCCACGCTGGAATCACGTGGTCTGCTCTCCAGCTCCTGCTGCAGCTGTTGCAGCTGACTTTGCAGCTCCGTTTTCTTAGATTTGCGGCGTCGGCGCCTCCTGCGCCGCATGACGTAAGGGACTTGGTATCTTTGCTTGCACTTGCCGTCCCCCGTCGGGTGCGCGCCCCCGCACAGGGCGCACTTGGGCGAGCACTGGTGGTCTTCGGCCGGGTCGTCGACTCCGCAGCCGCGGCACCTCTTCTTGTTGGGATTTGGGCACACGTCGACTCTGCGGCCCAGGTCACCGCACCCATAGCACACGTCGTTCTGCCGCCTGTAGAGCGTGCAGCGAATTAGGCTTACGCCGCCAAGACATAGTTCGGTACTTTCATGCCGTCGAAGAGTACTACCACCGTCGAAGTGTTTTTGATCCGCTTGGCTTCCAATGCATTGGGATTTCTTTGGTTCACGATCATGGCCTGAAGCTGGGCCTCGTTGATTTTGGGGTTCACTCCTCTGAAGACCCCATTGCAGGTGTTGTCCGGCGCCGCCACGTATGCGGCCACGTTGAATACGCCTTCTCTTAAATGAAGCAATTGAACTCCGGCATATGCGTTCGCGTTCTTCTCGGTAGACGTACACACGACGAGAATGTTCTGGGTTGCGTTCAGGCAAAGAATGTCTTCCTCGGTCTCGTTCGGCGCGAGCGAGGCCGCCATTGCTAGCGCTTGCGCTAGCCGAATTCGACTCACTTTTTAGGGGCGATGCTCCTTAGGGTGTGGGTCGTTCCCTCCTCTGTAGTAGTAGTGGTAGTAGTCGTCGTCGTATGTATGTAGCCACCTCGCGCCGCCGGGAGGCTCGGGCTCGAGAGCTCGCGCGCCTGGAGGCTCGCGCTCGCGCTCGGCGCGTGCCTCCCGGCGCGCTACCTCTCTCACTCTTCCATCTACTGTCTTGTGAGAGAGAGAGAGACAGAGAGGGAGAGAGAGCGAAAGGCGCGCGTTGACTATGGAAAGGCTCTTTCTTTGATGAACGCTCTACCAGCTCGCAAAGAGGGAGAACGCGCCCTCACCCGCGAGAGACAACGTTGGCGCAGGCAGCGTCTTCTAGCGAGTTTCTTGATTGAAAAATGCCGACTGCTCGCGCTGGAGAACCGTTCACCGGCCACCCATATATATATATATATATATATATATATATATATATATATATATATATATATATATGTGACGTACGTAGCAAGCAAGAGGTGGAAGGAGAAGGCGACGAAGAAGAAGAGACGCGTGCAGTAGAATAAAACATGGCGCATCAACCACGGCACGGCTCCCGTCTATAGCGTCACACGAGTCGACAGGATGGAGACCTGGCAGCCACCTCATCAGCCTCACATCATCAACGGCTGCCCGAGCACCATACCTTGACCGAGAGTCGATCTCAGACACGGAAGTCTGCTGCATGCTGTGACCAGCCACATGGAAGGATCATCGTTGGACCTTGACATCCCCAAGTACACCGGATCAGCGGACGATGGACCCGTGGAGGACTGGTTTGACCTCTTCGAACTCCACGCTACCGCTGCATCATGGTCGGAACGGGAGATGGTCGCCAAGTTCAATGATTACGTAACCGGTGAGGCCTTCCGCTTTTATCTCACTAACATCTTTCAAGAGAATGAAACGTGGAAAAAAATCAAAGAAGAAATGGTCGCACGATTTAAAAAATATCATGAAGACCCGCTTGCACCCTACCAGATAGAGACAATTCAGTTCAGCCGGCGCCGTCACAAGTCGTCTCCACGCAGCAGTCCTGTTTGCCTGACACCTCATACTAGGAATTTGTCAACGACTGTGCCATATTATAATTCGCCTGAGTATGCAAAACGCATTCGAACGCCGAGCACGAATCTACCATTCCCAACAGTGAACCGAAACCCTGCCCCACCTGAAACAAATCGAAGCCATATCCCCAAAAGGCCCAACCTCCCACCAGCCTTCCGATCTGCTGAAAAGTCGCCAACGTCTACCTCTTCGCTTGGCTGTAGTGCTGGAATCATTGCTCAACCATCGCATGCACTTGATTTGTCGTCTCGCACACGTAGGCCACTACCTGGCTTTGCAACGAATGCCTCTTCTGTGGCTCGCAATGACCCCCGCATGCCTCGCAGGGTTACTACGTCCACGGTAGACGAGCTGATCCAGCGGGAGAATGCTGGGCGAAGCCACGGCCCTTTCACCGAGGCCCACGAGAAAAAAGGGTTCAGCACAATGATTTTGGAAGACAACACACAGTTTCAATCGACACACGCCCAAGCCGTGCATGTTGCTCTATCATCCAGCGGCCAGCCACCTGAAGGTACAACCGATGTTGAAGTAGCCGTGAGTGCAAGCCTCAACAACGAAAGCAAGACGACAATGCACAGCATCGAAGAAGCCTCTGGAGACCATTCTACCAATTATGGTACACTATCATCACTACCCGTCAAGCTTCAAAATACTCCACCGGGTAACAGCTTTGTGCTGACAACCACGTCCACATGTGACGAATATCAGACGTTTGACCGAAAAAGAGCGCCACATCAACAATCTCCGGAGCAACATCAGACAGCCAAACACGGGCAAGCCGACGAGCCTCAGCAACAGCCAGAGCGACATGAGGAGGATCATCACCAAACGAAAACGTTATCAAACGCCCACCTGCGGCTTAAAGAAGGTCGTCTGGAGAAAATCAGACTAGAGCGAAGGCAAGTTCGGAATAAAGGACACTTTCACCGAAGTAAACGCCATGAAGAACGCCTTTTATCCCAGAGGTCCAGGCAGCGCCTACAGTCAACAGAGCTGGGACAACGCCACGGAACGCGACAAAGACCCAAGCCGACCCTATCCATTTCGAAAGAACATGGACGTCGCCTCAGCAGCCTCACGCAACGCACGCGCAACCTGGAAGCATCACGTGTCCACCGGCCACAACAAGCAGTTCGGCGCTCACGATATCCGATGTGCGGATGCTACAACATGCCCAAATCTCATGCACTTGTGGCAGGGCTGCGAACTGTGTGCTCATCAGTGTCGATGTCCAGCCCATACTTAAATTGTCCAGACTGGAACAGCCAGCCTCGCCCACCTGAGCAGTGACAGACATCCCCGGACTGGTACATCTTCAGCTGAAGTGTAGTGACTTCGCGGAACTTTCTTGAGGACATGGAACTTTGTGAATTTTTCATTTTTCACTCATTTGTCTCTCTTGCTGCTCTTGCTTCATTATTTTCATTTCTCACCAACGCTTCTTTCGGGGGGAGGGGGAATCATGTGACGTACGTAGCAAGCAAGAGGTGGAAGGAGAAGGCGACGAAGAAGAAGAGACGCGTGCAGTAGAATAAAACATGGCGCATCAACCACGGCACGGCTCCCGTCTATAGCGTCACATATATATATAGGCACTGGATCTTGACTTGCAATGAAGTGCCGGTGGGAGATTTCACTTGTGCGTAGTTGAACCATAAGTATTCGTATCGTGCGCGTTAACTAAATTAATCCGGAACTCGGCACAATCTACGATGAACATCCGGTGCTTCGCCCACTCATCATCATTCACTCCGTGGATATGCTGCGAATTTTTTTTAAGTCGAGGCCGTCTCTCGGTCTCACTATGATGCGAATGTGGTCCCTCAGTAGCCGGGGGAGCCTCGATGCGGCGACGAGGCGCTTGAACGTGCTCTGCTGGCCGGCCGTGCGGCGGCCGCCTTTCGTCTTTGCTCGTTCCTCGTTGCCTCGGGTCGGAGCGGTCAGTCCCGGCGTGGCCTTCTTGTTTCTGCCCACGGCCGTCATCCAGCCCGGGCGATTCGCTTCTTCTCGGGAGATGGCTTGTCCCTCCACGACTACTTCCATAGCGGGCATGCTGCCACGTACATGCACGAGCGGAGCCTGGGCCCGCTCGCTTCTCGCCGCAGACTATAGGCCTAGTCAGGTAGAACTAACTGAGCCGCGGCGTGGTCCGAACTAAAAAGTCTCGAAAATTGAAAAAAATTACAGCATATCCACGGAGTTAATGATGATGAGTGGGCGAAGCTCGGGATGTTCATCGTAGATCGTGCCGAGTTCCGGATTAATTTAGTTAACGCACATGCTACGAATCCTCATGGTTCAACTATGCACAATGCACAAGTGAAATCTCCCACCGGCACTTCATTGCAAGTCAAGATCCAGTGCCTATATATATATATATATATATGGGTTGCCGGTGAACGCTGCTCCAACGCGAGCAGTCGGTATTTCTCAATCAAGAAACTCGCTAGGAGACGCTGCCTGCGCCAACTTTGCTCTCGCGTGGTGGTGGTAGTGATTATGGTAAGGAAAATACGCTTATTTCTGCAGCCCAAACTGGGAGCACGGCGCAGCGTCTTGGGGGAGGGGGTAATGGGAAATAAAGAGGACAGAAAGGTAATGAGAGATGTCAGGGTTCGCTCAGCACTGCAGAAGTAAGCCGGCGGAAAGGGGAGGCGCGGGAGGGCAACCCGGACTCAGTAGTAGGCTGCGATGCCCGTCTCATCTATGAAGTCCACCAGAGTCTGCAGCGCTGGTAGACGGGGGCGAGTCGGGAACAGCAAGTGGTGGAGTGTGGTGGCTGGAAGTCCCTGCCTCCGGTAGGCTGAGATGACCCTCGAACGTTCCTGTGCAAGTCCGGGACAGGCACAGAGGAGGTGTTCGAGAGTCGCAGGATCCCCGCAGCGGCTGCAGGCTGGAGAGACGCAGAGGCCCTTGGCGTATCGGCGGGCTGCTGTCCAGATGCAGCCAGTCCGCAGTCGCAGGAGTGTGGCCCTGGCCCTCCTCGTAAGGCCTTTCTCGGGAAGTGGCTTGGGGCCGTGCCCGCTTGCCCCCCTTGGGTCAGGGTGAATCGAGACAAGGAGGTGCTGGAGGCGGGCCTGGGAGTAGTCCCTCGCCGCCACTGCCTGGGTCAGCGGGACACTTGGGAGGTGGGCAGCTTTCGCAAGTGTATCCGCCTCCTCGTTGCCAGCTATGCCCACGTGTGAGGGCAGCCAGTGGAAGGAGACGGACACTCCGGTAGCAGCAAGGGCCTCAAATTTCGTCGCCAGGAGGCTTCCGGTCAGCCCAGCGCGTCGATGGTTAGCCAAGGTCTGCAGCGCCGCCTTGCTGTCGCAGAGAATGGCAACCGGTCCTTCAGGGATGTCCTCCGCCAGTAGATCTGCAGCCAGATGGAGTCCCGCCAGCTCTGCGGCTGTGGGAGCTTGCAGGGAAAGGCAGTCGGCACTGCCTGCTGCGGGCCCTGGCAGGGATGACGCATGCTGCTGCGGCGGTCCCGTCTGGCAGCACGGATCCATCTGTGAATACCTGGAGCCGCCCCTGCAGTTGTTCCTGTAGTTTGCAGGAAGCTTCCTGCTGCAGAGCGGCCGCAGGTGTGCGTCGCTTCGTTGCCCCGTCCAGTGAGAGATGGACCTCAGGTGGGCAGTGTTGTGGCGGTGGAGGAGCAACAGGCACGGGTGGATCCGGCATCATCTGGTGGTACAGATGGCAAAGGCCACCCATCCGAGAGTGCGGCTGACATCGAAGGCGTTCCAGCAGGGCCCTTCCATCGGCGGCATGGTGGAGGCGGTCGATGTGCCCGAGTGCCCGCTCGAGCATGCGTAGCGACAGAGGCCACTCGCCAGCCTCTGCAAGGGTCGCTGCTACTGGGGAGTTCTTGGGGAGCCCCAGGATGGAGCGCAACGCACCCCTGTGTAGCCCTTCCAGCAGACACCTCCTAGCTGGCGTCAGGTTGACCAGCGGGAAGGCGTAGAGCAGGATGGATGATGCCGCAGCCTGGTTCAGCCGCAGTGCCCATTTGGTAGAGCAGCCGCGGCCACGTTGCTGCAATTTTCCGATGGCCCCCTGGACTCGTCGCACCTTGGCTGCAGCGGCCTTAGCAGCCGGGATCCAGGTGAACCGGTGGTCAATGGTGAAACCCAGGTACTTCACCACCGGCTTCCATGGCAGGCTGTTGTTGCCAACCCTCAGTCGTTTGACGTAGAGCCGGGCCGAGGCAACCGGGTGGATCAGCAGGGCCTCAGTCTTGGTGGCAGAGACCTTGAGGCCGATGTTTCCGAGGTAGGAGATTGCCGCGTCCGAGGCAGCTTGCAGAGATCTCCTGATGCCTGGGATGGACCGCCTGGGTCCCCGTACCCAAAGTGCCACGTCATCGGCATAGAGGGAGCAGTGGGCGGGGAACCTGGTATCTGCCGGGAGGGAAGCTGGAAGTCCCGCGAGTACCATGTTGAAAAGGAAGGGGCTGAGCACAGAGCCCTGTGGGACACCAGCGGTGATGGTCCTTGGTTGACTCGTCTCCTTTCCAACACGGACGCAGAAGGTTCTCCCTGACAGGAAGGCGGTCACAAAGCCTCGGAGGCAACCGCTGATGCCGAGACGATCCAAGGCCGCCAGGATGGTCGCGTGAGGCACTCCATCGAAGGCGCTCTCCACGTCCAGCAGCAGCAGCATGGCCACGTCCCCACAGCTCCTGGCGTCCTCCAGGGTGGCAATGACGTCGGCAATGGAGTCCGCCGTGCAACGATGCCGTCGGAAGCCCGTTTGCTGTTCCGGGAAGTAGTGCAGCTCGTCGGCCACCCATTCAAGCCTTGCCAGGACCACCTTCTCCGAGCACTTTGCAGACAGCAGATGTGAGGGAGACCGGCCTGTACGAAGAGAGGGCCGTGGAGGGTTTCCGTGGTTTCAGCAGCGGAGCAACCACTGCTGTACGCCAGGTGTCCGGCAGCTCGCTAGTGCTCCAGACATCGTTGTAGAGCTCCAGGAGTTGTTGACGGCCTCCTTCCTCCAAGTTGCGGAGCATCTGGAAGGTGATACCATCAGCTCCTGGTGCACTGCGTCGCTTCGAACCCTTGAGGGCAGCTTCCAGTTCATGCACCCTGATTGGCTCGTTGCACAATTCCTGGATTTTATCAACCACCCACCCTGGATGGTGGCAGGAGGCTGGCAACGGAAGGGCAGCAGACGATGGTGTAGTTGCCAGTTGAGTGGTGTTCCTGGTAGCGAAACGGTCAGCCAGGAGCTCACTTAGGGCCGCTTCCTGGATACCGAGGTAGATGGCCACGGACAGCACCTGGTTGGAAGCGCGGGGAACTTGTAGCAGGCATGACAGGAGGCGCCAGGCACGGGTGCCATCGTGTCTCTCGCGTTTGCCGGGCCAGTGTCGAGTTTGCCGGGGAGCGCGTGGCTCGCGCACTCGCCCTCGGCGCGTGCGTGCCTTCCGGCAGGCACGCGCCGGTGGCTACCTACTACTACTACATACATCGGGGACGCACGACCCACGCCTTAAGGAGCTTCGCCCCTAAAAGAGTTCACTGATGAACCGGTGAAAAGCGGACATCTGCGTGTTCCTTAGAAGAAGCTGCATCGAATACTGCACATTCCGCTGCTAGGAACCACAGAAATAAGACGGAAAACATGTGCAGAAGCACGAGCCGAAACTTCCACATCCGCACTGTTAGGCTTCTTCTTCTTCCTCCCGGATGAAAGGACACTGTGCATTATATTATTGGAACTTTCGCGGACATTGGAATGCTGCTCATATAACAAATATGAAGCTGCCATCTCGGCCTTTGCCGAAATGCCGACGCCATTCACAAGGGAGCTGCATAACTCAGAGAATATGCCGTAGGATACGCACAGATTGCGGCTGGGTCCATAAGACAGTGAACGTATACTTTTAGCTCTATCGTGGGTTTTCTAACCTGGGAAAAGAAATCGCGCGTTTCCTGGGAGGGCGATCTCTTGTCTTGACTATTCACTGCGTAAACGGGTTGTAAATTAAAGACAACATGGCACATCAGTTGTAATCATAGGCGTGTACTTGAAAACAGCTTCTTTGGATTCAGCGCTGCATGTACCATTGATGCGTCGACACGCTATTACCGAGCGTGACATAACTCTGAATATTCCTGCCGGCCGGGAAAACCGTAGAAGTGCAAGAATGTGTCCGTTACAGAGGTATAATCACAGGTAAGTATACCGTATTTACTCGGTTCTAAGTAGCCCTCTTTTCAGGATTGTGGTGCTCAAAGTGGAGAGAGGAAGGAGGATGTTGCTTGAATTTGAAAAATATTAACTTATTGCACAGCACACCCCCTCATCGCGGCAGTATTTTGGCAAGATGGGCGAAAAAGATGACGCCCTATTTTACAAACACTGCAAAGAGAAATAGGCGAACACAGTAGACCTACGGTCTCTTTTGTTCGGCAGTCTGTCGCTCACTCTCATTGTCGCTCAGACTGGACTCTGTCGCACTACTTGCGCCGCCTATCTGTGCATCCTACGACAGGAACCGAGCTATATGGGCGCGGTCTACATGGTATATATATATATATATATATATATATATATATATATATATATATATATATATATATATATATATATATGTGGGCGCGGCCACAGAGATTGGCAGTGAGCAGCAAACACGCGTGACATTGGCTGCGCGCACTTCGTCGAAAGAAAAGGCATGCACTGCTTAGATTCGCAGGCCACCTTTTTTTCTCACTTTTTTTTCTTAAGGATGGCAGTGGTGCTTGAAATAGGCGGGTGCGTAGGATCGCGAAAGTATCGTACATTTATGTTGATATTGACTGATACCGCATAAGCAGAACGAGGTGCGACACTACTGTGAATAGTATTCTTGACAGCAAGGATATCCAAGCGGCTCGGTATTAGGCGTCATTACATTTGAAAGAATATTAGTGCTTATAATACTGAAGTTTACATGCTTACTGAAAGAGCGTGCAAAAAGAAGGCCGACGAGAAGACAGAAAGGAACATAATGGGTTGCATCCGTTTTCGCCTCGCCCGTGCAAGAACTCTATCAGAGGACTCTGAACGAATTTTGAACGTAGTATGAGAGCCATGTCGATCACTCATGGAGACTCCAGTGAACACGTGAGCGAAATATTAGTGCGCTTCATGCAGCACGGCATTTGCATTTTAGTTTCAAATATAGCTGGGATCTGCCTGCTCTCCTTTCAACAAATGGCACCACAAGTAGCGCCAACTACGTACGTCGCTTATCACCTTTTCTTGTTCTGAGGAAAAATACATACGTTGACTTTATTTACTAAACTCAATAAGAACAAACTCAGCATGACCAAAGAAATTTCCGCGATTATCGAATCACAAATAACAGTTAAACTTCAACTGACGACACAACATGCTGAAAGAAAAGCAAGCGGTTTACGGCGCGGCACGCACCAGGGAATGGTGCGCTCAGCCAGCGCCTCCTAGATAAAAAAATTTTGGCCAGCTCACTTTTCTGGTTGTAGGCTCTGAGGTCACTCAGTCTGGACCGTCGTGTTTGGCCGCATAGACGTGTGCCTGCTCAAGCAGTTCGAACAGCTGCATTGCTAAGCCTCACGAACACTTTCGCGTTCTGCTGGTGCTCTTGTTAGCGAGTGAAATAGACCGCACCTGTCTGTGTCTGTGAGCTG
>JABSTT010001900.1:0-65169 GCA_013339685.2 Hyalomma asiaticum
ACTTTTATTTAGTTAGTGCTATATTTATGTACTGTGTAGTTCAAGCTATGCGCAGATATTGTGCTATATTATCATTAGTGAGCAACCTATAGCCATTACATTCATACGTAAGCTGTTTGTTAGGCAATTTAAGAAGACGACATCTAAATGCCAGATGAGCAAACCAGCCACAGGAAGAGCGAAGTTAGCTTGAAGCAGCGTGGAAGAAATCGAGTAGAAAGAACTGTAAGTAATAACGCTAAGTAGACGAGAAGTTACGGTTATACGCGTTTCCTCAGAGAGTAATACGATGATAATTAATAACATCAGTACAGGAAGTGATAACGTTATCGCCATGTAACAACATTGTTCGGACTGTGCACGAACAACGGTATTGCTTAGTCGCTTCAGAGTCATAAGAGTGTTTTAGTACACAGTGGAAGAGACCCTCCCTAAAGAAAGAAAGAAAGAAAGAAAGAAAGAAAGAAAGAAAGAAAGAAAGAAAGAAAGAAAGAAAGAAAGAAGAAAGAAAGAAAGAAAGAAAGAAAGAAAGAAAGAAAGAAAGAACGTTCACGGTACCCTAACAAGGCTGTACTTTATTTGTATGTAATTACCTTCCATTTAAATGCATAAGCGTCTCTATGCTGAAGAGTGCGCATTTGGCCTCGTTGGTTCATGATTACGAGAAGACTAAACAGCGCTGGACAACAGGACGAACCGTGTCTGTGCTCTTCCTTCGTCCTGTTGTTCAGCGCTGTTTCGTCTTCTAGTAGTTTCTATGCCAACTCGATGTGAAATCTGTCAGCGCCTCGTATAACGTGATATGGGAACATGTACAAAACAACGCAAGATGTGTTGCCAGGTTTTGAAGTTACGGCACCACGAACAGAAACGTAAATGGAGTATTCTCGGCCAAAGGAAGTTCGTATCTTGGAGTTCGTGTAAAGCCGCAATGGAGCACTGCCGAGATCACAAAAATTCCGACTTTTAACGCTAAAAAAGACATATACCAGGTGCATTTTGGTGGTCGCGGAATTTGACTTCCATCGCGCCATTCCAGACGCTGAAGAACGCTAGAAATTTGGTAAAGGATGCCGCGCCGATGCCGCCCGACAACATTTCATGGGAGGTCGCAACGCACAGAGAGCGCAGGATATGAAAGCGCGTGGTGTTGGACGCCATCGGCAACTGAGAGCGCTACGGCGCCTCGACAGAGCATCGTACGACGACGGAGTAGCAGGCGGTGGTGGTCAGCAAGCGCTTACGCATTACTTTGACGAGTTCCAGCGGAGATTTCTACGTGGAAATTGTTGTTGTTGTTGTTGTTGTTGTTGTTGTTGTTGTTGTTGTTGTTGTTGTTGTTGTTGTTGTTGTTGTTGTTGTTGTTGTTGTTACGGGAGGCCGCTTTACGCTTTTTTAAACTCACGAGTGAACTATTGTTGGCGACCTTCGGGGCCTTAGCAATTTCTCGCACGTTTGTAAAGGGATATGTTGCTAGCGGCCTCTTATCCGTCGTTAACAAAATGGTGGCAGGTGATTCAAGGAGATGTTTGCGCCTCGATGGGGATACAGTTCAACATGTAGATAACAACGAACGGCGCACTGACCACTGATGAGCAAGCTGTCGACAGAAATTGGCGCTGATGGATCGCTGTCCATGTTTAGGGTGTTTCTAGAGACCCGATAAAGTACCGGCTACCCTCGCATATGCGTCTACTGTGTAACTTCACTGACCAGTATATTTTCGGACCAATTCAACAGCGCGAAAGGGCTTCCCCCTCTATCCGTCCGTCAGCCTATTACATTTTGTATGTATGTATGTATGTATGTATGTATGTATGTATGTATGTATGTATGTATGTATGTATGTATGTATGTATGTATGTATGTATGTATGTATGTATGTAGTGCACATGGTTGCTTGCGCACTTAGTATCTAAGAAAGATGACATCGAATATTGAGTGGATGTGGAATAAAATGTAAATATATGTGGCAATGCAAAGTGCTACACGACTGAGCGAGTCTGCACCTCTTAAATGATACGGCGTCGCATCGCGCAGACATGCACGAGTTCAGCTTCAACATGCGAAAATACCAAAATATAACTGTCCCGTTAAACATTTTTCAAATTCCAATTATTTTTTAGCAATACTATGATGATAGTACCAAAATATTGTGTTACAGTTCCAGACGCTGGAAAGCGAACGTTCTATAATTTCGTGAGAGTGGTGATTGGTTGGAGGACTATTCATTTGTGGGTGACAGAGTGTGACCGCTCAGGACAGACTGCGTCGAATTATGCTAACGAGCACTAAGGTAACAAAAGCGTGGTGGGGAATGATTTGTTTCATCAAATGTTCTTGCTGAGTAAACCTGAGTAAATCTTCAATGGCATAATGTTGTCGGTTAGTTACCACAGTAAATTGTGCTGCATTACAAGAGCAGTTAAAAAATTGCTCTTGTGGTGCGTGCTAAGAGCTCGTCGCTTGTCGCGTATACACTATAGACTGTTACTCGTCTCTAAAGTTACAGAATTTATTGCCGCAAATATGACCACTCGTCCCTTCTCTGTTCCCGTCATAATGACATCGTTTATTTCTAGCGCGAGCCCTGCCTACGTTAACATATATATGTATTTCATTACTACTAGTTACCACTTTCGGTCGGCAACATAAGGTGTCGTAACGAATATTACCGCACGTGATTGTAAAGGCTTCAACGCTGTGTATAGGCCATAGAGCAAACTGCTCTGAGTGAGAAATTAAACGCTGGTCTTTTAACGTGAAATATAAAATTTTCTAGCTTAGTTGTTAATGCTTTTTTTTTAAATTCATGTAGCAAAGAGAAAATCCGCACAAATATGTGTTGTCATTGAGTACGCACTTTAAAATTTTGCAGACACCCGCTCCGTGGGAACTCTTAAATAAACTGCCACAACAGCTCATCGTTAACTTCCAACCTCGTAGTATCATCAAGCGCTTGCATAAAGAAAACACCAACAGCCACTAACAACAAGGAAAACGCAACAGGTTGCGTTTTTCTTGATATGAGTGACTGCCTGTGTCTTTTCCATTAAACACTAGCACGTGCACGTTATTATGAAATCGGCGCCCCGAACATGTTGGGATTACGAAAGTGATTATGGATAGACCACCTCCTTGTCAATATGACTTTTGGGTCTGAACTCTTACCGACATGAGACATTTGTTGATCATAAGCGCTTGTCCAGCTCACTCTCTAACAATCGTATGACGTCGTTAGTCCGGAGGAATTATGTATGAAATGAAGCGACGAGATTGGGCTCTTTACTGTCTACGGGACTCGTACGCAATTTTGGCATTTTTACCTAACATACCGTTCTGCGTGAAGAATGGTAGTGAAGATTCTTTTACGACGATGTTATCTTTACTTGTGTAATTTCATTTTCGATTTTTATTTTTTAGGACTACCACTCATTACTTTATTTCTTCATGCATAATGGGGACAAATGATGTAAGCAATGCACTCTTTTCCTCAATATTTCCATGGTAACCCATGTATGATGGACCAGAGTAGACGTTTACTGAGGTATTCTAGCGTCTATATACATGCAAGGGCCTGGTAATAAGTATTGCTGGTGCTACCCGAGTTCTGACGCAATATCACGATTATCTACAGTATCGCGTGGCCATGCAAATGAACTTTCCTCGATGTTGTAACCTTAATCGTGATATGTCACGCAAATGTTGTTTACTACCATGCAAGAGCATGCAAAATGGTCACGCAAATGTAGCAAAAATGTAGTAATTGTTGCCGTTACTACGTTTTTGCTATAATTTTACATTGTTTCTTTCCCATGCACTACGCGAGAACAAAAGAAGCTTCGAACTACCGCGACAACCAATAATGGAGTAACGTTGGTAATTAAGCAAAAGCACTGGACACTGAGAGTGACACGTGACCACGGGTTGCGATTCTTGCGAACTAAGCACTGCGAACGACTCGCAGAACAGCGCACTTGGATGCTAGATCGGTGCGACGATTCACCGAGACCTACCTGTGGAAGTGTTGAAGATGTCTCGGTAACGGGCCGCGGCCCTGAGACAATTGACGTTGAAGAGAGGCGGGAACCAGTCCGGCGGTCCCGCCATGGGACGCAAGGCCTTCCAGAGCCGGTAGAATCGCAGCAGGGCCTGGCTCGCGATCACGCACCCGGCCGCCGCGATGGTGGCGAGTAGCACGCGCTGAGTGGCCGTGGTCACAGTCAGCAACATCACGTACTTCCATGAGAATGCCGACGTTGCGCTGGAAACAGCCGAGAACGTGCTCGCCACGATGTTCAGCATCGCGCGGCCCTGGTTACGTGCTTGTTCGGGTCGGAGGTGCCCACGGCAATGTCTTTTATCACAGAGTCGGGACGCACTGCCTCACCACGCGCAATCCATCGGCTCGATTACCGTTGCACCGCTTGTTGTGTGGCGTCCTGTTGTAGAGTGTCGTCAGAAATTTTCGAGGCTATCTCGCGCCCGATGTATCTCCCCGTTCTTCGGATAACGGGCACTGAGCTCCTCGGCTGGCGTCAATAACCCCGGTCTCGTATTAGGGCGACTAAGGTGAGCCCAGCTTTCCTCGGTTAAGTGCGTGAAAGCTGGCCACTTTATCACCCTTCTGCGCGGATCTACGACGTTTCGGTAGAAAATTAGTCCGTAATGTTCAAATTTTCACTTTTGGATATTCGGCGTAGTCTTCCGCAAGGGACCGCGACTCCACCGAGGCACCGAGTCTAAGTGAACTCCAGTCCAAAACGGTGAAAAATCGGGCTTTGCAGAGTTTACCGCTGGACGAGCGAAGAACACCGACGCCTCTCATGCGAGAGCCACTCGTGGTATTTGTACTAGGCAGGCGCTGCGGGCTCCCCACTATCGACGCCGATGAGTCCAGGACACTTCCTGCAGTCCACTCGGCCTTGAGGTTCACGTAGCGGGAGGAGAGGTTCGGCGCTCTTTTTTTCCACGAAATTGCACGAGGAAAGGGTGACGGAGGTGACAGGGCTGGCTCATCCACAAAAGCCGGAAGATGCAGTTTCGAGTAACACAGCAAAAATAAAAACTATGCGGGTCGTGCTGCCGTCACACCGGTAGTTGCTGACAGAACGTCGGCTCTCGCGACTGTCCTCTGACGGTCGTCGGTGTGGAAGCTACTCTCGAAATGCGCCCCGTGCGCGGGTTCATCCATCGGTCGTGCGCTCTCTCTGTCTGCCCCCCTCCCTTCGCACACCCCTTTCTCCTGCTCGATGTGCACACTACGCCGTGCAAGGGAGCGCGAGGCTTGGCAGGGAAAGTGAACGGTGGGTGACGGCGGAGGTGAAAGTTGCGCTGGCGCTGCGACGGAAAGAAGGTCAAGACGACCGCTCGCCTCGTTCCAGCGGCGGCAACAGCTCCGATGGATTTCACTCTCGGTCGACGGCGGGCGTGCGCGCTTTCCGCGGAACACGCACTTCGTGGCTCGAGGGAGAGGCGTCTGCAACGGCACTACGTGCTGCCCGCCTGCACTTTCATCGAATAACTTGTAACGCCAGTAGGCACCACTATACAATAGCTAAGTGGCTGCGATATATCTGGAAGATTTATCTCTTGCTTAGCGCCACAAAGCACATTCGTCAGATGGATATTTTAGCGTATATAATATTAATAATTTTCTCAGCGTGACCACTGTAGTCGCGAGAATATGTGCTTACGCTAAGATTAACTTGTTCTTGGACGAGTTGGGGCTGAGCTAGTTTCCTAAGCAAGACATCTGATCGACTCTGGAGGGATTTAATTGCTTTATTTTTTTTCTAAGAATTTGTATTTTCGCTGGTGTATCACGTGCTTTTATAGTGCTTTTCCCAAACAAAGGTTGATGCAGAGAGCTCCTCCAACACTCATGTGGCGTAAATTACAAAGCAGGGTCCTATACTGCACCGGAATACGAATTAGGGAAGGTCAATGCAGAATACTCTTTTGTGTTGGCCCTGCATGGTTAGTCTGTTCTGCCTGTCAAGGTAGGGCTGACCACATCAGAGATTCGGGATTGGTCAAGGATCGCCACGGGAGTATCAGGACGGAATCCGTATTCCGTGTTACGTTATAGCACCCCCGTTTACAAGCGAAATCGACCACCACTTTGTTATGGCCATAAAAGGTGTCGTTTTAACGGAATCATTGTAAGAAAAAAAAAAATGTCAACACTGTATGGACTAATACCCCTGACACACGGGCATGGTAAAGTACTTTAGGTGAGGGGACATCTACCCGAAAGGCGTTCATGCCCAGTGACACACGACAAAGGAGTATCTCCTTCCCGGCAAAGTTCCTTTGCAGAAAGGTAGATCGGCGATCTACTTTTCGAGCGTAAAGGCGTACTCTCGCCGACAGCGTACACGATCCGTAAACGGGAGAGAACTTTTCACAAAATTACAACACCCCGCAAGTATTTTCTTGCCTTGCGTATAAGCTTTAGCTTTTAGCCGTGTAATGAGATCTGTAGGGCCGCAAAGATTTATTTTTGCCGTACTCTCGAACGCTCACGATCGCCGCCATGCGGGATTCCGGCAATCATTATCTTTTTCGTCGTGGCGTGAAACGAACAATCAACATTATTAGCCATCAGCAATAAAAACGATATTTTTACGATCCACTATCGCTAAAGGTAATTAAATGCGGAACTTTTTAAATATGTTCGCTATATTGCTGCTTTAACGAGGAGCGCCACTTTTTGCGGCGTTCGTCTTAGGAACCACCTAAAGGAGTTCACGTGCTGCCGTGTGTCATCGGCGCAACTACTTCCTGCAGAGGGCCCTTTAGAGTAGAAAAAGGGGTTCACTGCAAAGGACTTTACCTTTGCCCGTCTGTCAGGGGTATGAGACAGATCACACTCGAGAGCGCTGCGCTGGCACCGTTGCGTGCCCCACTGCGTCGTTCGCTCCGGCACTACTTCACGGCGAACCACCAGACTCAAGTGCGCTTACTTGATTTAAATTTAGGGGCCAGCCTGAAAAGCTTAGAGATGCGCCACTCGTGACATTTAACTGCTTTCACTGCAGTTACAAAGCGATTTCTGCACATTTGACTTTGCACGGTACCACCAGAAGAAAATGTTATGACGCATACGCTTTTAGCACTACAACGTAACACTGTCGTACGTTAGACGCAGACATCGAAGCACGGACTACCAAAACAACAATGTTTGCTCACAGAGCTATACGTGTCATAAGTGTACAAATCACTGCCCGTAGCGATAGCGACTGAGCCCCAAGGCCCTACGGGACCATAAGTGTAAGTGTCTCAGGAGGATGTACGAAAAAAAAAAAAAGAAAGAGAAATATATATTGGCCAAAGAGAGAAACGTTGGTTCTGTTCTGTCATTCCGTATATAACCCCCATGTCATTCATTGAACAATAGAGAAACAGTGCTGGGGGCGAATTCAGCAAAGCTTGTCTCTCGAAAGTGCTTCTTGCGATTCACAGATTGCTTCGCTACACATTCCCAGCATTAGGTTCGGCTGAAATATTATGGCTCTAGCAGATAGCGACTATGTTTCTTGATCAGGACTTCCGATTCACCTCCGGATGGAGTTGTTACGAAAAAAAAAGCTATAAAAATTTAAGATAATCTGAAAAAGATTGAGCTTAAAGCTGTACGAGGTACACGTTACATCAATGCATAAGTTTAGTACGTAAAATAGTCATTTAGCAAGTAGGGTAATTAATTAAAGTTAATTATATTGAGGTAGGTGCACATCGCATCGACAAGCGGATATCCGCCGCACGTAAGAAAGAAACAAAGAGAAAAAGAAATCATGTGTTGCTCATACCCGCGTTGGATGTGGGTATGAGCCAGTGCACCATAAGTTAACCAAAAGTTTACTGCAGTGAACCAAAAGTGCACCAAACACCATTTAATGAACTGAAATGAAGACCAGGGCCCGTATTCACAAAAACAACTTACGACAAAAAAAAAGTTCGTAAAAGAAAAGTTGAGCCAACGCCGATGCTGGACATGTAATTTGAGAAGCCGACGGACCAATGGCAAAATGCACTTACGAAAGAAAAGTTTCGTGAATTCGCCCCCTGAAGTATAGTTGTTCTATCCAACTGGTATACAAAATGGCGAATGGAATTTAAATGTCAAGTAATGCAAAATTATGCATGTCGCCCGAAGCACTAGCAATCCTACCCATTATGTTCTGAACAGCGTCCCATTAGAATCTGTCGTATCTTAAAGCCACTTAGGTGTTCACTTTTCATGTAATCTAAATCACACAGTCCACACAGGGGGCCTATACCGTAAAACGGAATGTGGAATACTATTTCGTCTTCGTTCTGCTTGTCAAGGCAGAATAGACCAATCCCTGATCAGTCTCAATTCTCTGATTGTTCAGCCCTGCCTTGACAACCATTACTGACCAATCAGGGAGGACCAAGGCGGAATAGCATTCCGCATTCCGTTTTACAGTATAGGCCCGCATAACACGTTATTAACTACGCTTGCCTTATGCTAGGGTTTACGTCGCAACTTTATCACCGCTCCTCATTTTGTTGAACTAATGCTTTACAAGCAAATTAATACGACGAAAACTACAACACGCTGCTTTCGTGTGAGATCATGTGCGTGGAAAATTAATCACTGCCCTGGAATTGTTCGTAATAACTTAGCTCATTTCGTTCTCTCTAGCAACAATAGCACTGCTAGCATAGCAGCCGTGAAAGCCAGCCTCTAAATTCCATCTCGAAGAGCTCATTTAAAGAGCGGCCGCCGCTTGAACTTCTTTCACAAATGTGTTACCATACCGCTCTTTGCAATAAATTTATTCTAGCACCGAAGTACATATGTCATCGTATTGATCGTCCCAATGAAGTAAGTTACTTTTCTTAAAACGAAAACATTTTCCGAATCTTTTTTTTTTTTCTACTCAGGTGCCGCGCGCAACAGTTGAGTGAAACTACCTTCCTGCTGAAATCTCATCAATAGTCCACACCCAACGTCTTCGCGAGGCATTAAACAACTATATTTAAGCAGACGCATATTTTATTATTACTCGCTGCATTTTGCAGTTGAAATATGTTTGTATTTATTCCCTCTCTCCTCTGCAATGCATGTGGCCTTGAGGGGTAAATAAATAATAAAAGCCGCTGGGGTTTTACGTGCCCAAATGAGGTTATGGTTAAGCGGCACGCCGTAGCAGAGGGCTCCGTAAGTTTCGGCCACCCGGAGTCCTTTAATGTGCACGTAAATCTGACTATGTGGCCCTCTAGCAATTTCTCCGCCATCAAAATGCGACCGCCGGGCCGGGATCGAACCCGCGTCTTCCGAATCAGCAGCCGAACACTGTTACCGCTGTACCAGAAAGAGCTGGACTTAATGAAAGTTTGAAATTACTTGGCCATGGGGTCACTGCGTATATCCTCACGAGAGATGACAAAATGGATTACGAGTCTGCTGACAACTTGTTTGCAAACGAGTATAGTTTCTTTTCTTTTTTTTTTTTTTGCCCATTCACAACTCGTGACACTTTCATTTGCTGCTCGCAAATGAAGTTTTCAACCGATAGTTGCACTGGACGTATCCTTAGCGCAGCCCTGTGACCAGTGGTAATGAACAGTTCGAAACGAAAACTTTCTGAATTCGTAACCAAGAGCTCATGTGTGACATGCATGGTTTGCATATATATTTGTCCTCAAAAACATATCTGAGAGTGGCTGCTTTGGGGCATCTATTTATTGCCACAGTTTCGACTTAATGACTTATTCCTATGAAGTTTTATGGTTAAGCACTTGTGGTTCTTCTGGATATTTGGGAGCCCTCGGTTATATGCTCAGTGTTCACGCATTTGCGTCAAGGTCCTTATGCTGTTAACGTTAAGCACCATCTCTGGAACTTCAGCCAAAGTCATTCTAGACAGAGCTCTCCGTATACCGTCACCACTGCGGCAGCTATGGACGGGTCTTTACTTTTGACCTTTTCGTTTGCTTACGACACGCCCCCTTTCTCCGGGCGCGTGCTGACGCTCCCAGCGCGTCATACTGTTATTGAAATGATCATGTGTTGAAATTTTGCGGATTACTATTTTTTTTTACCCTTAGGACAAACTTTAGGGTTTGCGTTAAGGATGAAATCACAATTATGTCATTTTTTTCGTTTTAATACACAAAGATTTACTGCTAGTGATCGCCTGCACAACACAAAGACGTCGTCTGTGCAGACATCGCTAATATGAGCGTTAGACACGGAACTGCAATGTTTTACCTTATAAAGGTGCTCTGGATGTCCCACACAGCAGCAGCCCTTGGCGTGACCGGGTTGGATACCTCCCTCAGACAGCAGCTTAACGCTTGTCGAGTGACCCAAGCTGTGGAAGTAAATAAATCTTTATAGTCGAAGACAGACTCCTCGGAACTCGTGTCTAACGCTGTCAATGATAGCGTTGGCAAAGGCTTGAGCCCTAGTTGAATTTCCATGTACTTTAATTAAATGAGCGACATCCCACATGCCCGAGTATCCGCACGTTTTCTTTTTTCGCTTTTATATGGCGACTTACATTGTTCTGCAGTGATCGTTGCTACACATCAATCGATTCAACCGCTTCGCTGTTCGAGAAGCAGAACATTCGCAACAATCCCATGAACACGCACCGATTCTCACGCTACGGCCAGGAGGTGGCGCGTGAAAAGACTAGCTCGTCGCCTGTCACTATACCTCAGACATATATTCTTGATGGACAAGTAAGGCATATTATCAATATCTGCCTAATTATGAAGAAGACAAAAATTATGAATCACTCGTATAGGCGTAAGCGACCAGTGGACAGAGAATGAACTCCCATCAGGCTTGGTCGCGCGTCGTCTCCCTACATCCTAAAGGTCGCCTCTGTCCCTCCCTCTTGAAGTAGGTCTTTCGGCCAATTATCGCTGGTCGGAACAACGGCACAGCCGCATAACGCGCTGTATGATACGGTCCAACAGCGCGAGAAAGGGAGCCACTTGTTCGTTCTACCACTGTTCGTTCTACCACACAAAAGGCGGTACAATATGCGCAAGCAAAAGAGGACGGTTGTTGCGGCTCGCGTAAAGGAAGGATTCGCCGAGGGTTTCACAGGGCCAGCGGTGGATCTTCGTTTTCCTGTATCCTTCTCACTGCACCTCGGCGTCGCTCCCGGCGCACTGGCGGTGACGAATGACTGCATGGCGTGACAGCAGCAGCGCGCTTTGTGGGGTCGCGTCACTGGGCCGTCGACGCTGTACCGTGGACAGCCTGCACTCACGCGCTTCAGCCGACGCGTGTGCTTGGACGGTAGAGGGACGTGCTGTTGACTTTCCCGCTTCGGCACGTGTCCCAACGTTGACTTAGGTGTCATAAGCCTCAAGCCAAGCGGATGTGCATTTTTGTTATAGTTCCGGGGGGCTACAGAGGAATGCGAAGCGACCTTGAATTTTGCCTCTTTTTTTGGCGCTCGTATTGTGCCGATGTGCCCGGTCACGTGACTTTCTGACGTCGAGAATCAAATACTAGCCTTAACTGCTCGGTTATTCCCGCGATGGCTCTCGCCCTTGTGGGCGACATCAGCGACACCGGTGAGAAGCCGTCGCGAAAACCTTATTAAAAAAAAGTGTCTTGGCTGGCAGTAGGGATTTCCTGTAGAAAGTTACATTTAGCTCCTTCTTAGTATTTACGTAAGAGAGAGGGCCCGGGAAAAAAATGAGAAGGGGGGGGACAGCGTGAACTTGCACTACCCCCTCCTCTCCACTGGTACTGCACTGGTTTTAGCCAGTGTAAAGATCGACTGGCTCCCCTTTTAATGGTATGATGGATAAGGAAAAGGAAGGTACGATTCGCCCCGCCACGGTGGTCTAGTGGCTATGGTACTCGGCTGCTGATCCGAGGGTCGCGGGATCGAATCCCGGCTGCGGCGGCTGCATTTCGATGGAGGCGAAATGTTGAGGCCCGTGTGCTGTGCGATGTCAGTGCACGTTAAAGAACCCCAGGTGGTCAAAATTTCCGGAGCCCTCCAATACGGCGTCTCTCATAACCAGAGCTGGTTTTGGGACGTTAAATCCCACATAACAAGAAAGGTGCGATTCGTTTGACACGTAGCCGACTTGCTTCTAACTGAACAAGTAACATTGCTCCTGAAAATGCAATAACGAGCGCAAAGCTCTTATACTTTTCCCTCCGTCTGTGCATCTTTAACTAGCGCAGTAAAACACGCTAGTAAAACACGCGCAGTAAAACTAGCACAGTAAAACAAAGGCCTAGAGAGTTGTAACGGAATTATCCCCTATCTCGACGAAAGTGGTCAGATAGAGTGGGCCTCGGCGGGCAACATTCGAACGCATTCACGCGGGCAGAGCAGGCATTTGACAATGTAAGCCGGACAGGCCAAGTTCGCGGCACACATTTCGTTCAGCCGGCTGCTGTAGAAACGCGGAGTAACCGATTCCCGCGTTTCGCTGGGTCGAGTCGTTGAGTGGCTACGGTTCACGCGGCAGCTTAGCAGCAAGACGCAACAGACACGCGCAACGCAGCACAATCTGTCCTGTCCCGCCTTCTTATTGAGCACGTCAAGAGCTTTGTCGACAACAGCCCTGTTCGAGTAGAGAGCTGTGGAGTTTTCGTTCTTTTTCTCCTTCTTTTCCTGTCCCGCTTTCAGTCCTCCTCTTCTCACACTGATGACCAACATTCTGGTGTCACTCGCGCATTAAACCGTTACGATGCGGTCAGCAAGCTTTCCACTTGGCATTCAGCAAATCTCTTTATCTCTTTCACCTTCTAAGGGCGAATCTCCGGTCTTTCTACCGAGGTCAGGTTCGCATTCTGTGGCGAGGGAGGTCGAGTGGAAGGAGCCGATGTCACGGCGTTTTTCTTCATCGTCGATGCTTGCCGCCGGTCTGGATCCTTCGCTAATGACGTCCGATTTCATGATTGGCATTAATCCGCTTTTACGGAAAATTGTAGTCTAAGAAATATTTGTTCGCTCGGGACCTGGGCGTGTTATTGTGTCCTCGCCGTCCAAGGTTGTTTGCGATTTCCCATAATTTCAGTATTCGCTCAACTATAAGATGTTCTGCGGGTCCATAATCTGCATTAATTTGTGTGTCATCCAGGCCCATATGCACAAACAGCTGTTTAGAAGTGTTAATTCGTCAGGCAAACTTCCAACCAATCCTGAAACTAGGCCTGTCATGTGCGAAGGCGGCAACGCGATGACAAAGGTCACTTACAAAAGAGAATATTTATGGATTACGCTTCTTGGGCCAAACTCAGAAAACCCTTTGCTCGTGGAAGTTGATACTCATCGGACGACTACTTGTGGTTATAAGCTGTCCCGCACAATAATGATGTTATCGTTGGATATAGACCTCGGAGGGTTTTAATCAGCAGCTGTTAAAGGTATAGTAAGTGACTGCTGTCCGCCACTGGCAATCGCCGCATCCATCATCTCGTTATCGGCCTAATTCCTATCGTGTGCGTGATAGGATTCGGAGCGCTTGCTGGCGAGGGGCCATATTCACAAAGACCTTCGTTCGTGAGGGCTCTTTGCCATTCGTCATCCGTCACTGCATTGCTAACTTAGGGCGGTAATGATTTCCTTTTTTTTTCCCCTACCGTAAAGAATAATGCATTTAATTTATTTTCTTCGGTAACGCCTACAACATTGTCACCGCGGTTGTCAGTGAACTTCGAAGAGGCGTCTCCCGAAATGATCTATTACAAACTGTCAGTTACGAGATTTGAGAAACATTTCGAAAGGTACAGCGAGCGCCCTTATCCAGCTGCGATATCACACGTGTCATGCTCACCCGACTGCTGACACACAGACACTTTATCCACGGACACCTGCGAAGGACGTGACAAAAGCAGTTAACCGGAAGTTCAGTTTTGGTTTTCGCCAGGTCATTCCTTTAAAGGGTTCAATTCTTGTTACTGATAATCTAGTTACTGACTTAGGCCATTCTAAAAGCTATGCACTTTTGCGCAAGAAGCAATCCAGTAGAAATATCTCAATAACAGCGCCTCCTCAATTGTCTAGGGGAATTTCGAGCACATGTTTTTGAAACACTCGGCATAAGCCTGACTAAGCAATGTACATATTGCTTGGCAAATCCAACTGTTGACAGGAAAGTGCCTCTATTGATTTATTTCTGGGGTTTTACGTCCCAAAACCAGCTGTGATTATGAGAGACGCCGTAGTGGAGGGCTCCGGAAATTTTGACCACCTGGGGTTAACGTTCACTGACGACGTTCACTGACAACGCACAGAACAGGGGCCTCAACATTCCGTCTCCATCGAAATGCAGCCGCGGCGGCCGGGATAGTAAGTGCCTCCAATTTAGTGTTATGTAACAAGGGATAAAACATTCCGTTTCCACAACTTGTATTTTTCAATTTATCATTTACTCGGGGGCTCACACCCTCCCTACCCCCACACATACACTTTTTACAGTTCGACTAGTCAAACTGCCTTTATAGCTGCACGCAAACAAAAAACAAGTACGAAACCACGGGACGCGCCTACACGAACAGGGATTTCTACACGTCGTCCTAGACAGGCTTTCACGCGTTCAATCGAGCACACGGCGGGCCATTTCGCGCCTTGGCACTCGATGCAAGCGTAGAGGAGGAGAAGGGCGCCCGGCCCAGACTGAGTGGCTCGCCGTATACGTGATTCATTGTCACGGAACCGACACGCAAAGCTATAGAGACAGTCGGCGCGACATGGCGGCAGGCATCCAAGCGTGCGCCCTAGCTCCATTCGTATTACGTTCCGTGGGGGTAACTCAAGGGCAAGTATAAAGAAAGCGGTCGTCGTGCTGTTGTAACAGTTTGCGCTAAAAACCATTTGTAACAGCTAGTGCCCAGAGAAGTGTGCATGTTTTTACAGGCGGCAGCCCGAAGCGAATAGCACTTATATACTAACGAAAACATTCGTGAATTCGGCCCCTGCTTGTTGTACATCTAAATAGTGCAACTCAAGGTCATCTTCGCATTGAAACATAGGTACTAGCAGTAAAAAGTTTGGGTCCACATTCAGAAAAACGTATCACGACGAAAATATTCGTAAGAGAATATTCCAGCCGATCGTGGCGCTGCAGATATAACAGAAGCCGATCGCCCAATAAAAAAAAAGTACTCACTAAAGAGAAATTTTCGGGACTGTGGCCCCCCTAGCCTGTACCAAAAGCGACTGCTTATATGTGCACGCGCACACAAAACCGTAGACGCACTAACACACCAACGTGGGCTGCCTGTGTGTAACAGGAGGCTTATAGGCGCTGCCTAAGCCATAGTCGCGAGCCGCTTGCTAAGGATAGTAAAAGACAACAGCGAGAAAGTCCTTTGCCGGGCCCGTATCTATAAAAACCGTCTTACACAAGGGTTTCTCATACGAGAAAATTTCAGCCAATCGTCGTGCTGGAACAACGGTTCGCGAAGCCAGCTGTTTAATAGAAAACAAGATATGGTTTTGGCTTTGTGATTTTTACCCCTTTTATACAAATGTTTCGCTCTCCATTGCCGACGCAGTGCGCTCTGCGTGAGAATTTATTATCAAAAATGCAAGTACTATAAGCCGACGATGGTTGCAGAACCTGCAATTGAACACCGTCGGTATTTCCTATTACATTGCGATTTTCTTGGGCATGACGCAGAAGTTATATTCAAAGGGTCGCCGAAGAAAGCAAGTCTACCCGGGCTGCGTCAGTGAATTAGCTACATGTAAATGAAGCCAGTGTCACCGTGGGATGTTTCATCAGTCAGAAAACACGCAAGAAACAAGGTGCAGAAATGGAGGGGGTGGCATTTCCTTGAGACTTCCCGCGCCAACTCGAGATTACATGGACGATTCTGACGGCATCTGCTCGGGCCTCGTTCATCTTCTCTTTTTCATCTTGGTGAAAAAATTATCGCATTGTATTCTAAAAGACAAAGGAATGGGTAACTGCGCAAGTTTCACGAATAATTAATCGAACCATAACAGCCACGAACACGAAAAATCTAAGTTCAGATCCTCGAAGTCACGTTTTCGTAACGGTGCTTCTTGTTGTAGGGTATGGACGCAGAAAAACGAATAAATAAATAATCACGTTCATTTTATCTCGTCGTTGTGAACCTGCTGAACTAAAGAAAACTTGGTTTAAAAACGAATACTATAGCAGTCTACGCTGATTCACCGTTTCTGCTCAATACCATCCAACAACCCAGTACACAACATTGCGCGTGTATGGTACGCATACACCGTGTCGAACGCGAGTTACGACTTGAGGCGAGAACAACCTTCTGGGAGTAGCGAAGGCAGCCGAAGGCAACGGAAAGACGGCGGCGGCTCAGTTTTGCGCAAGATGCGGCTGCGCACGCGCAACGCCTCTTTAGTCCCGTTACATAACAGGCACACCGGTGGAATGCCCCTCTCCGGGGTGTCCTCCGGCGAAGGCTACATTAGCAGCGGCAGCGCCGCCAGGCCCCACTGTGTAGGCGCACGGAGAGACTCGGAGGTTTGATTTCCTTGCTTTGCTTATATTTCTTTCTTTTTTTCGTTCTTGGCGGAAAGGAGAGGCTAGAGGCAAGCGAGGCGGTAGAAATGGAGACAAAAAGAATCCTGTCGACACCTGCCCAACAGCCTGCCACCGTTCTCCGTTGCCTGTCCCTCAGCTCAGGTTTTCCGCTGGAAGGGCGTCAGCGTACTCTTTAAACTCCGCTAATGCATCTCGCTCTCTCTCTCTCTTTTTTTAATTTACATCTCTCGTTCTTAATTTAAGGAAGATGAAGAACACTGAGACATTGTAGAAAGACTGTGGGGGACGACGAAGTGGCACAATATTATATTCTTTTCTTTATTTCTTTGTTGTTACCTTTTTCTTCCCTCTGAACAGGCCTATTGTGCAACGGGCGACATTCGTCTGCGTGGGCGCCTGCCTGCGCTACCGGCGGGATTGTTCGGGTGCCCTCCTTTGGGGGTGCCCGCGTCGCATGTGTACAATCCTACAAACCAACTTGCATTTTCTCTTACTGTCGATCAGCTTCATTTCTGCATTTCCATTCGCTTGCGCGCACTGAAGGTCAGGGGCTGAGCTCACCAAGCTTATCGTCAGCAAGCGCTCTTTACCCATGGCTGGCCGCAATCGCTGATTTATACGGTATTTCCACCACAGGAATTGGCTCAAGTTTGATGTAACAATTTCCAGTGTTTTTCTTTTTATTTTTCTGTGTAGATGATGGTCCTGGATCCACGTCCACGAAAGCGAGCTTACGATGGAAACAGTGACGACGATATAAAAGTACCTCGAAACTGCAAAGGAAGCACATGCCAATTTCTCAGCAGAAGATAGATTTGTCCTGATCGGTGAATTATAACCAGGCCAACACCCATCTGGTGCTGTCGCTCTACCATTTGAGTTTACCAGGAGAGCACATGATAACCCTTCACTCAATGCCCTATTGGGCATTGAGTAAGGGGTTATCTATGTAGTTGCTGTAAGGGTTTATGTATGTGGTTGGATAAGGTATCGTGAATAAATAAATAAATACACGTAGAGTGAGGGCGATTTAATTGACACTTCGGGTCACTGGGGCACTGAGTATGGCAAATCAGACCTGGAGATGTCCTTTCACGAGCTTTCCTCCATCGCGCGGAGGTCCACACAAGTGACTTGATCAATGAGTGGAACAAAAGGGAGGAAGTGGGGATGTTAGACAGAAACGTTGATGGGTAGGCTACCTTTTGCAGGGAAAAGAGGAGATAGGAGTAGAATGGCGACGGATGAATTCGGTGAAATCGTACTTGCGCAAGCACAGCTCCATGCAGTCAAAGGCGCTTTCGCAAGCAGGTATAGTTTTCACAAGGTAAAAATAAACGCCTTTACTGTCTTCTGGACAGGTTAGCGGTGGGTATAAGTGCCCCAGCAGCGCTTGCACGCTCAACGGATGACCATTTGTAGACGGCTGAATGTATTAAACATTGCTTGCCTTGGTATTCAAAACGGTTCTCATTCGCTCTTGCTGGTAGTGGTGTATCATGTAAAACAGCGCATAAACGAGACGCACACAAAGAAAGGGCAGCAACATGGACGCTGTGTCACTGCGCTTATTAGTGTCCGTCCTGTTTGTACGCTGTTTTACATGATGACTCTGTATATTAGCAGCAAAGCTGCTTAAGCTAACCGTAAAAACTCTGTCGGGCTTGTTTGTTAGGCATCATGCAATGCCACGTGGCACTGCATTGCGTGATTTTGGCGGAAACCTGTCACGTGACGCTTCGTTCCGTAATTTTGGAGGAACTGTGACACGGCATCGCGTAACGTGATTTTGGCGGAAACATGTCGCGTGACATTGTGTTACATGATTTTGGGTGATCACGTGGCATGTTCCTGCCAGAACATCCCATCACTATCACATGACTTGTTACAGCAAACTATCAGCCAGATTCGCTGTGATCTGGCCTTGCGCGACTAAGCGGAAGCTGCGTACTTTTTAACCAAGGGCAGTTGCACAGTGGGTGGTCTTTTGTTTTCCCCGCATCTGCCGAAATCGCACTCATCACTGTCCTCAGTTCCACTTAGAACTGAATATGCTCTCGTGAAAGCCACTCCTGGCCACATCTTATAAATCAGAGATGCCTCGTGTCAATGCATTCCGGGTGAAGGTTGCAGCTGCACCGAAGAGCCGTGTGCTCTCTTGCGTGCCTTGCGTGTCTGGTATTCAACTCAACTATAGCGAGCTATTGAGCGCCAAAAGGAGGAGTATCCTCGCAGCGCCTGCCCTGGACGACAGAATCTGTCCGTATATGTATAGTTGCCTTCCTGTGATGTCCGAGCAGCGCTGTCTGTGTTATTGTTCCCTGTTAGACACACACCAACCGAGCGATCGTTGAATATATACCCAGTGACATTTTTATTCTAAGTTGTAGTTATAATTGCAGGGTTTCTCCATGCCACTTGATCGTTCTAGTCATATTAGAAAGTCTTGGGCTAAAGCTGTCCATGAAAGCGGACACCAGCCAACAGCGATAGACGTTGCTCACATTATTGAGAGAGGAGTTCTCATACATTGTAATCATCGAACAGAAAATTATAATCATCATGAAACAAGTGCGAGTGCACTTCTATGAAAAGCGCGGTAAGTGCGCGCGCACTTATTTGTTCTCTTGTGGTCGTGCCCTCAGCCCAGTACTACACAAAGGCGGAGGCGTTTCATCCGACTCCTGTCTTCTCTTGCGTTCATGCCCTAAACGAGCATTCATACGTAAAGGCGGGTATGCGGCACAGAAAGCAGGTATGTGGCAGGTAGCTCCTAACATAGCACAGCCATGCATAGTATAGTATAGCAAGGGGATGGGAAAGGGAAGTGCGGAGGGATGATATGAGGGTTAGGAGGACGGAAAGAAGAAAGGGAGAGGGCAATGCATAACACAGCCTTGTGTAGTATAGTCTGTGCGCCACAGGAAGTGGGTATGGGCCAAGCAGCTGCCAGCATACCCTAGCCATGCATCGTATCGTATAGCAAGATGGTGGGGAAGAAAAGTGAGGGTGAGGAGGAGGGAATTGAGGAGGTGAAGGACACCAGCTACGCTATTTCCTCAGTCTTCGCACTAGTGCGAAGCTAGTCAGTGCAGAGGCTAGTCAAATGAGCAATCACGTGACTTAGTTGAGCTTGTAAAAGCCGGAAGAAGCTAGGTTGGGCCACAAGCTCCGCCTTGCCCCACTATAGTGCAAGCTGCCCACATTTTACAGAAGGCAGCTGATGAATGATGAACAGCACTGACGAGCAGAAAATGCTGTCGACAGTGCCTCTTGGTCTATATGAAAAAAAAAAAAGAGTTCTTACGCTGTGATTGTTCATAACACCACGTACGCTTCACAAAGTAGCAAGCGCTGATGATAAATGGCTCGGATCACTCAGCATTTATCGGTAGAACGACATAGTTTGCCGAAGTGGGTCCCACAAACTTCAGACATGGATTCATAAGAACGTACTCACACTATAACTGTTCGTCAAAGATGTCATCCATCGCTGAAAAGGGACGTACAGCACTGCCTTTGGTTCTATATTTGAGCGTATTTGGGGACATAAGCGAAATAAATGCTTCATAATTATCATTAATATTACCAGTATTTAGGTGGCAGCCGGCTATTGGGGAAAGGCACTCCACAAGGGCTTTATAAATTCGGCCCATGGTAATTTCAGTGCATAGGAAGATAGGTATTTTCGTTGACTTGAACCGAGGTCTGCTTCTTAACGCTTTAGAGACGCACGGAATTTTGCAGATCCCAACTGTCTGCACACCAGATGAACGGCATGTGTCGTAACCGCGTGCCTAATTACCCGCCTCACAACGAGCAAGAACAGTGTAAGGGCGTTATAGTACGTTACAACCATCTCGCCTTGTTTCTTTCCTTTTTGCTCCGCTTCTACGTGTTGCCTCCCGACGGGTGGAGGCTGGCAGCTTTCAACCCCCCCTCTTTGCCCTCGCAACTCTCAACCGGCGCGTTGACCCGCTTTCCGCCGTTTTCTCCGTCTTGCACGCGCACCCGAGCCAGCGGCGCGTCGATCGAGATTGAAAGTGGGATGCGGTTTCATTCCGGCCTCCCATTCCGGTCAAGGATACGGACGCGGCGACGGCGTGCGTCTCGTCGCTGCCGCCGCGGCGCTTTTGTTTGGCCAGCCGGCCAGCGACCGACGGCGGATGGCGTAATTCGCCGACCAACCTCGATTCCGTCTCGCGATGCCGCTAAGCAGAAACTGTCTCCCCTCGCCTGGCTTCGCTTTTTTGGCTCGCCTCTGGGGGACTGCCTGATCGCATTTTTATTTGTATTTTTCTTAAGGTTACGTAATACTCTGATTCTCGTTTACTTATTTTTTCCCCCTTTCGTTCTCTAGTTTTTGAACTGCTGTTTTTTTCCTGCTTGTTTGACTGGCTACCGCCTACCTGTAAACTTCGGTCCCCGTTGGAACTGAGCCGCGCGTTACTTGCATGCGCGCTACCTGCTCTCCATAGTGTCCGCACCCTCTACCAACCCTCCCTAGCCCCTCCTCTACCGCACTTCACCGCGATTTCTTTCTCTGCAACACATTGCAGCTACTGTGCTGTTTCTCGGGAGCTCGTTAGGCTGTCGAAACTACTGAGCACAGAAGCAGATCGCCTTGTACGCACCAACTCACCAACAGATGAACAAAATACAGGACGGAAACCTGACACGGGAAAGAATACTCATATGAGTCGACCATGGCGAAAAATTTAGTTGATAAGGCGTGCTAACTTGATGCACTCACGTCAAGGTATGAAGCTGCAGGTGTTAACGGGTCAAACCAGGGTTCTACAAGGCGACAGCGCGAATATTATTACTCGGGCTGTGGCCTGAGAGGCCGATACAACCGTGTATGGTCGTACTGGCGATTATTTTATTTGCAGTCTGCCGTGTGGAGTAAGTAGCAGTCACATGCGTCGACGCTTCATTCTGGCACAGCAGAAACGAACACTTATTTCACACAGTTGCGTTGTTGGCACTGCGTCAGAGACTGCTGCTGGGAAAGGCACGCATTTAACATCGTACCAGGAAGTAAAGGCGCAAATTCTCTTCAACAGCCTCTTCCACAACAGTCGAATATGAACCACCTATTCTCATTGCTATTTTCAGAAACGAACTATGTATCACGATAGTGCGCCTCCCTGGTTCAATTAACAGTGAGTAGTTTCTCACGGGCCGCAATCTGACTGGTCTCTGCGGCGTGAACTCAGTGCACCTGTCAAAATAGTGCTTTTTACCATCTTTCTCTCTTTTCATTCCTGTTCCTTTGTCCCCTTACCGCGCTGCACGGTAGCAAATCATCGTGTCAAACCCTTTGTGTTCCTTTCTTGTAGCGTCAAACGCAATGGTAAGTATATATTCGGGCTTGTAACGTGAAGCGTCTCTCGTTGGAGGAGTGGAGACTCGTTATAGGCACTGATACCAAGTTATTTTCGCAAGCATGAATAGCCTGTCTGAAGCATCAAAATTGCGCAAAAGAGCCCACGTGAACGCCCGTACATGCGCGTGGATGGATGGATGGATGGATGGATGGATGGATGGATGGATGCTATGAGCGTCCCCTTTCTAACGGGGCGGTGACATGTGTGCCGCCAGGCTCGTAAAAAAAAAATTTCGCAACTTTTCTTTTTTTTTCCCTCTTTCTTTAAGTTGTCCTCATGCCTTTTAAATCTACTTCAAATAAATCGATTATACTATAGCTAAAACGTAAATTCATAGCCCAGTTCTCTGCCCCTTATGGCAGAAAGTCCTTATTTTTTCCCTATAATTATTTTTGTCCGTTTTCTCTTGTTTTCTGCCACCAGTATTCTAACCGTCTCTTATTTCAATCGCGGGTATGTTGCTTTCCATTGTTCTCCCTAAAACCCAAGGCTTCATGTAGGGTAGTGCCCAAACGTACACCTGGGTGGATATTTCCGCATTCAATCAGAACATGCGCCTTCGTTTCCCTATCTTCCTCACAGCATGTGCATTTATCTTCTTCTTTACTTAATTTCGCTTTATAACTACGCGTTATATGGCAGCCCGATCTCGCTTAAAACCGTAAACCGCTTCCTCTTGAATTATCATAAAACGTCTCCCTCTTTATTTCGTTTTTGCCCTTTCGGTAGTTATTCAGAGTCGGTTTTTTCTCCATTGCCGCCATCCAGTAAATCTTCTCCGCCTCTCTGACTTTTCCCTTTACGCTCTTTGTTGTCAGTTCTGTTAGAGCCGTATACTTCCTGGCGAGCCTCTTAGTTCTTTTTCTCCACTGCGTGCCAACGCTCTTTCTATATAAATAACGTAACACCTTCATTGCCCACCTACTCCCTTTCATATTCCTTAGCCTCTCTTCAAACCTTATTTTGCTCTGGGCTTCCCTTGCCTCAAAACTCGCCCATCCCATATCGCCCTTTACAGCCTCATTTGCCGTTTTCCCGTGGGCACCCAACGCGAGGCGTCCCACAGTTCTTTGATTCACATCCATTCCTGATTGTATCTCTGGCCTCATGCACACCTATGAGTTCCCAAATGCAAGCCCCGGTACCATTACCCCTTTCCACAGACCCCTAAGCACCTCGTACCTATTTTATCCCCATAACGCTCTGTGCTTCATTATTGCTGCGTTCCTCTTTCCCTTTGCTGCTAAGGCTTTTTCGTGTACCTTCATGTATCTATCACCCTCATTTACCCATACCCCAAGGTACTTGAATTCGCTTACTCTCGTTATTTCTTGGCCCTGTACGGACACCGCCTGGTCGTTGGTACCATTAAATACCACCAATCCACATTTTGTTGCACTAAATCCTAGTCCTAGAGCCTCACCTTCATTTTTTTTTTTTTTTTTGGATATTGTCAAGCAGCGCCACCAAACGGCAAGCGGGATCCCGTTCTTTCTGAGTGTTGTTCAATGTAACCTCGAAAGCAGAGTCGATGCGTCTAAGTTTGTTAACGCTCAACGTGCCGTTTTGTGCGTCTCTTTTACTTAATCGCTGGTGTGCAAATGCCGATGCTGCTGATGGGCCTCTCAACACATTCTCTCGTTATGACATTACGTTTGGCAAACTCTGCCGGCTTATTCTTCTGCACAAGTGACGTACGCATCCAAGTGAATATTTCGGCACATGCTATTACTTCGGTTTGCGGAAGTTGGTACGACATGTTTATAAGGAGGTGGAAAAAATTACCTTGAACACAAGACGAGCACTCCATCCGAAATGTGTCACTCTATAAACAATTTAACTCTTGCGTATGTAGCACGTATTTTGAAGAGCCCCTTAAGATCCCCCCCTCCGCCCCCCCCCCCCCCCCCCAAAAAAAAGAGAAAGAAAATTTGTGACCCTTTCTTTTCTTGATTGTTCTGCTATCAATGTTACTACGCGGCCGCTGCAAAATAAGGTACGAAAGCCCGGTACACGATTGGTAAATTGTTTGTAACACATAAAGCGAAATGTTATGCGGGAAGCTTGATAACTGCATTAAATGCTTCGTACTTCCGGCGAAACAGTTAATGCAGCTAAAAGAAACTCTTTCGAAAATGAAAAAAAAAACAGTTAAAAGAAACAGTTAAAAGCAACTGTTTCGCCTTTCCAGCAAAATAGCGTCTTTTTAAATGGGTCTCTCCTCTGCGCCTATTGCTCAACATGCTTTGCCAGCGATTCAACACGCAAATAACTTCCCTGAATTCGAGGTCGTCTTGTCGAAGGACTAAGTGGTGTTGCAGTACGATACGTCATCCACAGCGCAGTAAAAGCATGAATAACCGCTATCAAAATGTCTTCATGTACCAATAGAATGCGAAAAGCCTTCGCTTTGAGTGTGCTTATTTTCGAAAACTTCTAGGTTAGTTTTCCTTTCCAGTGTTAGTATTGCTTGTACAAATTAGCTTTTATAATTAGCCTGTACACACAAGACGAGCACTCTATTCGAAATGTTTCACTCTGCACACCATGCTTATTTAGCACGCATTTCGAAGCGCCCCTTGAGGTCCCTAACAGAACGAAAGACATTGTGTGAAGCTTTCGTTTCTTGATTCTTCTACTATCAATGTTACTGTGCGGCCGCTGCAAAATAAGGTACGACAGACCTGTACACGATTGGTAAATTGTTTTTAACACATGAAGCGAAATGTTTTGTGGGAAGCTTAACTGCATTAACTGCTACGTACTTCCGGTTAAACAGTTAATGCAGCTAAAAGAAACTCTTTCGAAAATGAAAAAAAAAGAGTTAAAAGGAACAGTTAAAAGCAACTGTTTCGCCCTTCAAGAGAAACAGTGTCTTTTTAAATGAGTCTCTTCTCTGCGCCTATTGCTCAACATGCTTTGCCAGCGATTGAACACGCAAATAACTTCCCTGAATTCGAGGTCGTCTTGTCGAAGGAGCAAGTGGTGTTGCGGTACGATACGTCATCCACAGCGCAGTAAAAGCATGAATAGCTGCTATCAAAATGTCGCCATATACCAATGGAATGCGAAAAACCTAAGCTCTGAGTGTGCTTATTTTCGAAAACTTATAGCTTATTTTACTTTTCCTGTGTTAGGTATTACAGAGGCAGGGGTAGAGAATGTCGGCTATCTATGTTGCTTACATGTCGTTTCGCTCTGCAGACCTGAGCGGTGCTATGATTTGCGCACGGGCGAGGCCTGCCATCGGTATTATAAAGTACTTGAACGTCGCACGTGCCCGGGTACGTAGCGTGTGAAATTCGATTTGATCTAGGAAATTTCACTATAGCTAGCGGTTATCTGCATCGTTCTACACAATTTCGACTTCCACTTTGTCGGGCCTCTTACGAATGTGCATGAAAAATGCAGTACCTTGGGGAGACTTCAACGTGCACAGTAGTATGTGGGGAAGCGCCTACTGTGACCGTCGTCGAAACGATATACGAAAGGCAATTCAGAATAGTGATCTATGTTTGTTGAATGACGGTTCAGTAATATTCCTACGAGGTTTTAATTACTCAAGCTGCCTGGGCAGGACGCTGTGTAACGGAATTCACAAAACTTCTCTTTCGTAAGTGTTCCTTGTGATTGGTGGGATGGCTTCGCTAATGATATATCCAGCTTCAGGATTCGCTGAAATATTCTCTTACGAACTTTTTTTTGTCATAAGGTGGTTACGAGAATACGGGGTCTGTGCAATTGATATTGCATGGCGAGCAATTTGGAGAAACGATATCGAGACAAGGGCAGAAGCTTTAGTCCAGCAAATGCCAGAAACGTCTGTTGCCGACGAGTATCGCTGATTACACGCCGAAGTGAGCATTGTCTACATCTGACTACATGAACTCTGTTGAACAAGTCAAAGCATCGGTCAACGTACCTATCAATACTCATCGCCATCACCTAGGTCAGCCATTTTCGTTAGAGGAATTACAGGACGCACATGACTCACCGTCAGACGACAGAGCAGCTGGACTTTACGGCGTGGCTTATGTAGCTCTGAAAAACTTGGGCCCCGAGACTACAAATGCCCTTTTTAGGTTACTGAACGATGAATGGATTTCAGAATTCCGTGCTCCATCCTGCAAAACTGCAAGGGATGTTCAAGCAGCAAAACTTGGTAAAGCTCATTTATATATAGACTCCTTTCGTACTATTAATCTGACAAGATGCCTCTCTAAACTTATGAAAAAAATGATTGACGCTAGGCTTCAATGGTGAACAAAATGCACTAACGCAGAGCCCTAAAATACGGTGGGATTCCGCCGACGTCGGTGTACGATAGATGCTGTTCTAGAACTGTTAACTTACGTAGGTCATGACAAGGAGCTGCGGAAGAATCACCATTGCAGTGCTGTTAGACAAAACGTGCATTTGATGTACAACTAGCCACATTTACGGACTGCATGGACTAATTCAGTTGGGAATAATCGGTTGGACACTGAGATGGATCGCGGAATCCTTAGGAGGTAGAAAAATTTACAATGAGACTGCTGGCGGTACAAGCGAAGAGCATTATATCAACCAAGGCGTTCCGCGGGATAGTGTACCAAGTCCATTTCTGTTCAACTGAGTTAAATCTGAATTGTCCCGTATCTTGCCTGCTACTTCAAATGATGCACTATATGCAGACGACCTATGCATATGGGCATTGGCTCGACCATTCAGTCCATTCAAGACAGGCTACATGTTGGCCTAACAATAATTAAGTTGTTTCTCAAGAGTAAATGTATAATCACTTCATCACATGAGAAAACTGCTGCGCTTCTTTTTACGAGAAAATGCCTCAAGAGATTCCCGCTGAAGATGAGTTCTCAGTGTTTCAACCGTACAAGTTCTTAGGTGTTATTTTAGACAGGTGACTTCCGCACATGAAAGCATTGGAGGAGATAGTAAAGACCCTATTAACATTATTCGTCGAACCGGTGGAGGTACATGGGGCAGTTCAACATCATAGTTGTTACATATTCACTCGACCATTATTAGACAAAGAACAGCATACTCTGCTCCTGTGTTACATGGAATACCTTGTAGTTTAGAGGACGCAATTCAAAAATTATTGGCCGGAATCCCAAGTATATGTATTGGCGTAACGCGCGCATCTACCAGCGCTTTGGTAATTGCTGAGTCCTATCAACCACCTTTTTCTGCACTCCTATTTACAGAAACTTACAGCTAATACCTTGAAATGCAATAGTGTAATAAAATTAGATATTCTTATTATAGTTAGCCCATCTACGGAAACGGTAGTCCATAGGCCACGTCTAAGGACTGCCTGTACTAGGAACTTCCTTTATAAGAAAAACAGACAAACGCTACTTGCTCATGTGAAGAGGCCGAAGAAGGCGCACAGCATTTTTTCTAAACGATGTCAATTATTATTCTGCCCGTAATAAACTTATAGAGAGATTGCATAATCTGGATAGACGACCACTGTCATTAGGGAACATTTTGGCTCCTCGGCCAAGATAGAAATCGCAAAACATCGCACCACGCGCCTTGGTGCAGTTCTTAGAGGACTCAATTATATCACCAAGGATACTAAACTATGTAAAATCATTGCCTACATTGCTATTATTAACAGGCACTGTAGGTTACATATTTCTTGTATTTTCTTGTTGCTCTGCTTGTTGCTGAGGACATGTATATTGTGAGCCCCGCCACGGTGGTCTAGTGGCTATGGTACTCGGCTGCTGATCCGAGGGTCGCGGGATCGAATCCCGGCCGCGGCGGCTGCATTTCGATGGGGGCGAAATGTTGAGGCCCGTGTGCTGTGCGATGTCAGTGTATGTTAAAGAACTCCAGGTGGTCGAAATTTCCGGAGCCCTCCACTACGGCGTCTTTCATAACCAGAGCTGGTTTTGGGACGTTAAACCCCACAAATCAATCAAATCATGTATATTGTGGTTGAAGTGCGGCAAATAGGAGACAGTTCGCAAATGTTCATTATGTCGAAGTCAGGATCAATATGTAACCACGTTGAACGCTACTGTGTAGACAGTGTTGTTGTGTGAGCATTTGTACTCTATGACTCTCTCGTTTCATGGACAGTTATACTGGAGTAGTGACTCTGAGCATGTGTACGTGTCCGTGGCCGTGTGCTGATTCAGTGACCTTTGTGAATTAGTGATAACTTCCTTCACTTTCGGTAACTGTTGATAGCTTTTTGATGACAACCGCCATGTAACAAAAGGCGAGTAGTCGGCACCACAAAGGGGCACTAATCTCTTTTTAAAAACATAAATTAAAACAATAAAAGGCGTGTTTTTGCCTGACCTACTACTGTTCTTTCTTTCTTTCTTTCTTTCTTTCTTTCTTTCTTTCTTTCTTTCTGTCTGTCTGTCTGTCTGTCTGTCTTTGTTTTACCTTCTATCCATTTTTCCTTCTTTCTTTCTTTTTTCATCACTTATTTCCTTCATTCCCGATGCTGTTTTTTTGTTGCTCTTCGAATGCTCTTCATTCATGTGGTTCAGATATGTTCACATCTCGCAAGCATGGTTCTGTAGCCTAGTACAAGACACTTGTTTTTGAAGCTGGGGGCCCGGTTTCAAACCCTAGCACAGGTAACAATTTTTCCCCCCCAATGCGCCCTCTATAAAATGGCGGAGGAAACTGGTGCATTAGTTTCTTCCCTCAGTTCACAATGAGCGCCAGGGTTTCTACTTTTCTGGAGCAAATGGTTTTGGTGCAACGATCAAAACTACGCCAACTATGCCGATACAGGCTAGACAATACAAGCTTCGCTTGATAAACGGCGTGAAAGTGAAGCGCGCACGTGACAAATACACAGAGAAATGTAGCTTGGTATGCTGCTCAGCTGGAAATAATTTCTGCTTTTGCACTCAACGAAAAGTCCAAACAAGGAACACTGAACCTTTTTGGGCATTAAAAAATCTTCCGTTGGATTAATCCAAATATATACATGTAGCACCACACCTAGCCACTTGCAGAACATTACAGCGACGCATGAGCCGGATTTCATTATAATAATTGAAACTTGGCTGCACTCCGGTACCTTGGACTTCTAGAAGATACTACCAGGGCGTAAAATACACAGTAGTAACCAACTTAATGAGCAAACAGACAATGAAGCCTAGGAAAGCATAGGGGAAGTTACTTGTGGTATCGTAATTGTGGAGAAAGTAGAAAGGAATTAAAGTGGACGAAAAGACAACCTGCCTTCGGTGGGACCCGAACCCACGACCTTCGGATGTCGCGTCCGATGCTCTACCAACTGAGCTACAAAGGCGGTCGTCCCCCCGTCCACTTTATTGTGTATTTATGTACGTATTATCTTGGGAGTGGCGCTGCCTAACTCTCCCAGGATAATACGTGCATAAATACACAATAAAGTGGACGGGGGGGGACGACCGCCTTTGTAGCTCAGTTGGTAGAGCATCGGACGCGACATCCGAAGGTCGTGGGTTCGGGTCCCACCGAAGGCAGGTCTGTCTTTTCGTCCACTTTAATTCCTTTCTACTTTCTCCACAATTACGATACCACAAGTAACTTCCCCTATGCTTTCCTAGGCTTCATTGTCTGTTTGCTCATTAAGTTGTTTCTAACAAATAAAGAACGAGCCCTTGACCCCTTCCCTCTCGTTATTAGAGTAGTAACCAAGTTCCACGAGGAGGCGAAGTTCCTTTTTTGTTTGGTACAAGAACATCTGCAAGTTGAAAGGTTACGTGTTATTGCAGGCACAGAATGTGTCATTGCGAGAGTGCTCTCGGATATCTTCCATCGTCCGTGTTTGGCCGTCCATGTAAAAGGGAGTATTTTTATAATCTAAGTTAATTTTACGTACAGCCGGCATACATTGCAGGAATGTGTTTCTTGCTGGCGGTTGCAACGTCTTGTCAGGGGAGTGGTCAACTTATTTCCTCAGTACCCTTTGAGCGGTCGGAGAAAATTTACCTGACATTGTTCTTTTCCATGGGCTGATTAAATTAATAAAACAACCTACTGTAGCTGAAAACACATTAGGTCTTTTTTTTCAACCGTAATCCGAGTGTCGACATACTCGAAAGGACTTGATTTGATTGACATCTGGGATTTCACGTCCCAAAACCACGATATGATTATGAAAGACGCCGTAGTGGTGGGCTAAAAAAATTTCAGCCACCTGGCTCGAAAAAACTTTGTGTCATAAAACGGTCTGCCTTGCATTAAAGCTAAACTGCAGATTGAGGCCATCCTAAAACCGAACGCTCGAATCCAGTATTCACGCGCTAGTGATGTCGACGTACTTGATGCCTTAATGAATTTTCTGAATTTGTATTCCTCTCAGAATCTCTCGATGTGTCCGTTGATAGCTTATGTTCCGTCTTAAAGAAAAAGCTTGCTCACAAATGTATCGACACTTTTCCACCCAATAAGCGAAAAGTTACGTCAAACGAATTCGTGGACGACAAAAGACCTCGAGCACGTTTGGAAAACGTTAAAACAAGTAAGGAGAAAATAAGCCATGCTAACACGGATAAGCCCGCCAATCTGCGTCTCCAGCTTAGAAGTGGTGTTTTGAAAGCCACTTAATACAACCAAAATGTTTCTTTGAAGAAGTGTATTTTGTCATCCCCGGAGAATTTTTGTCGATACTTATCGTCAAGAGTCGCGTGTTTGAAATATGTATCGACTGTACGGCAGTGACTAATAAACCGAAACTTGCCACTGCCTGAGCGAATACTTCTGCTCAGTATTTACCAACGACGATGTTAAAGCACAGCACGTAGCGATTCTATATGACCTTCCAGCGATCAGCGATATTAACGTGAACGAGGTGGGCGTAATGATGTTCCCGCCTCTTGAGTTTTATGTAATAGACTCGTTCGTCACCGAGATACGTGATGACTTTCTCGTGAGAAGCGCAGAATATCCTGAAAAAAGTAGAATTTAAGTTTGACTGGAAACATGCAGAATTATTTGTTTTTATTCCTATAGATAAATCAAAAGGCACTTGCTACTCTCCCCTGGCCTTCCTTTCTCTCCATTACTGCCTTATAAAACTGATATAACACGTAATATTTACAAACGTCTGAGTATTCATTCGAAATAGCGGTTCTGCGGCACACAACATTCGTCACGAAACGTCAACCGTAACGAAACCACCAGAAGCTATGCCCAAGGAGGTTATATACTACTTTTCTGGAGTGGAAGCGGCGCGCCAAAAGTCAAGCCGTCGCCGCCATCTTGCTCAAGGAAGCAGTAGCAGACGACCACTCAGGCAGCGGACAGCGCGGCGCTGTTAAGCGATGTCTAAACACAGTGGCAGGTTTTCTTAAAGCATCTCAGTGTTTGAGAAGGCGGAGGTGACTTGTGCGTTGCTTTTATCTGTGCGAATTCGATTAAGAAGACGCACGGAATATCAATTCGCGTGTAAGTCTTTCCCACCTTTCTCGCTCGTTTTCCGTGAAGACAGTTCGAAAGATGCACGCACATGTATTACATCCATACGCCTGTATCAAAGTTAACTGTAAGCTTCAAATACTCTTTAGTGCTTCGTTTTTTTATATGTGTGCGTGCATGAGTTGCTATGGGCTCGAGTTCTAAAACACAGGCAAGGTCTGGTGATCGTCTCCGTTTGTATCCGAACCTTAGAGAAAGGGTGCTTTTTACACCCACCATTGGTACTGTAGGGTAGCTTGCTGGGCGTGTTGGTTCATGGCGTAAAAAAATTCCAGCGGGAGCCGACGCGAGCACAAAGAAGAAGGAGCGCACAGGAATGCCATTGCCTCAGTCCTGTGCGTTCCTTCTTCTTTGTGCTCGCGTCGTTTCCCGCTGGAACTTTTTTACGGCACTGGTACTTGTAAGGATACGTGCATGCGCTTTGAATTCCAAGTTTGTTGACGCGCCAGGTACCTTTCCGGAGCAAAGACGCAGAATTTCTTATGCAACACATATGTACCGATGCGCATACGCATCAAACATGTATAGCGCGATTCTCCGTGCTACCGGTTCTAAAAAAATATATGAAAATAACAGTGTGCAGCCTTCAGAGTGAGAACATATGCTTTTTTTTTCTTCTTTTTTTTTTTGGGGGGGGGGGGGGGGGGAGCTAGAGACAGCTGCCACACACCTGCTCTATTGACGCCGAACAAACAAGACCTCTGCCTTCGCACGCTTTTCGGCGCATTTCCCGTGTAAGAAATCTCCTATATGCGCCTTTGCAGTCAAAACTACATGACGTAAAGCGGATCGTGCATAATATTGCAAAGCGTGAGATTTACCAATGCGTCCAACAATCCTGTCAGCCCCGGATCTGCAATGACTTCACAAACGGTAAGAGAAACGAACCTATTTGAAAGAACGTACGTGGAATACGAAAAACAAATAATAATAAGCATGCAGGTAATGGCAACATGCAGAATAAGCACACGCTGCACTCAAATGTGTATGCGTGCAATCGTTGGGAGCTAGCTTTAAAAAAAAGTGTGGGAGGGGGCACAAATGCATTTTACCTCAGCTCAGCTGGCTGTCGCGAAGTAGTGCATATTTGCCCTATATCGTTTCACAAAAATCTAGTTTCTAATGCAAGACAAGTAAGCCAGCAAGTCAGATTTGCGAACCTTTCAGTCAGCTAAGTTCTTTTATTTTCTGCAGCTGAGTACGGACGCAGCTCAGTACGGACGGGGGAAATTTGTCAACTAGAAAACACCCTTGGTAAATGACATAAGCCAGAAATTGGTTTCTGTCTCAGTTTTTCATCGTAAGAGTGCAAAACAAGTCGAGCACCACGATCAATACATTGCCGTCTATGGCGAGCCCGCCTACTTTTTCCTCTAGTAACGTGGCCGCCGCTGGCTTCACTTGCCCCCTATAGGCGGCGGCAGGGGCTTCCACTCAGGAGGTTTAATGGAACCTGCTCGGCTATACCTGAAATTCGAGCTGCACTGGACGTACCAGGCAAATTCCCATAGTTAAAATTGAGCTACTAGAACTTCACTGAATACCCTATCGAGAAATTTGCAGCAAGGCAACTAAGGCTACTCATCCGCCATCGCAGAGGACTATTTAGAATAGCAGAGGACTATTTAGCCTAAAATTAGCAGTATAAATGACCATAACACGCAATGAAAAGCCAACATATTTTGTATAAAACATTAATTGGTCACAGTTCGTTGCCTTTAATGAATATTAATATCTCAAATCAGTGATTACGTCAGGTTTTAGGGGGAAAAACCATATAGCTTACATTTTTATAAAATAGGCCATAAAGTAACTTGGGTACTTGAGGAAAAGTTTGGCGAGACCCACGAGCAACGTAACACATATCATATAAGCCGTTTATCAGACAATTATTAGAATACACTACCGCTCTCTGAAGCCCTCAAACCCTATCAAACTTAAATATAATCGTAAACGTACAGCGTAAATCGGTCAGCATTCCTGTCTTTCTTACACTAGCCACGCGTCAATTGGCGCTCTATTATCGGATGCGAACCTCGAAACTATACACGTATGACGGTATCGTTATAGTGTTGACATGTATGTATAATTCATCGCAAACACGCAAGAAATTTTCCGCCCGCGTACCCGACGCTAACGAACGTAGCCCCACACAGGTGGCCCCACCACGGTGGTCTAGTGGTTATGGCACTCGGCTGCTGATCCGAAAGTCGCGGGATCGAATCCCGGCCGCGGCGGCTGCATTTCGATGGAGGCGAATTGTTGAGGCCCGTGTGCTGTGCGATGTCAGTGCACGTTAAAGAACCCCAGGTGGTCGAAATTTCCGGAGCCCTCCACAACGGCGTCTCTCATAATCAGAGCTGGTTTTTGGACGTTAAACTCCACAAACCAACCAACCAACCCCACACAGATGGTAAATCAGAGAAGCCGAAATGTGCAGCCCCAGTGTTTATTACTGGCTTAGTCCCGACGGTTCGTTAAAGTCTTGCTCAATTATTGTGTCTGCGTGTTTCTCAATGGGGTTGCACACACGTTTGGCTTGCGTTGATCGCTGTGTTCCTTTCAAATGCTGCAGATTGTGCTTCGCATAGTCATCGTCATGTAGTGGGCTGGACGTAAGAGTGGGTCGAGCGTAAGAGGAGAAAGGAGCGCGCGGGAGAATACCTTACATTGAAACGTTCATTGCCCCATGTGGAGAAAAAAAAAACGAAAAAGAACTTCTTTGAATTCGGCCCCGGGATTTTAGAAGCGTCTGTCAAGCAAAAGCATGCAGCAGCACTCGTTAATGCCATCTCCCGCAGTCTCTTCTCGCTTGTGCCGCTCACTTTTCTGCCAAAATGTGCCATCTTGCCCATCCAGCAATTCTACTGCATTTTCGGCAGGAATCATTCCAAGAGACCGCTGAGGAACATAAGGGTTGTGCCCTTGAGCACCTATCCTTTTAAACTGCTGCAAACACAATACACTATTTGTTTTAAGTTAATCATGTTTAGTCGCATCTGCACATAAGCCGAGCAGGCCTGAATTCACATAACCTTCTTATATCATACGCAGCTACATGCCTTGTGCTACTGGCCGGTTGGCTTCTATAATGATATGTCTATCATCAAAATCGGCTGAAATATTGTCTTACGAACATTTTTTACTCTAAGTGCTTTTCTCTCAGCACAAGCCGTCCACGTTACCAATGTTAAAGGGACCCTGCAACACTTTTTGAACATAGTCAAAACGGCGTCGATGTTTCGTGAAGGCGCCTGTGAACGTGTCAGCCAAGTATTATTCCTCATTGCGCCCCCCCCTCCCCCCCCCCCCCCCATTTTATGAAATTCGCAGTGTGGTTTCAAACTCAGCTGGAAAGCATCGCCCGCTCTTCTTTCAGCAAATGACGTCACGGGGACACCGACTACGCTTGAACTCTTTCCGTTGCTTTTTAAGAGAGTTACGCTATTTTTTATTTATTGAACTCAAAACAAACAATCAAAGAATAGCAGGTGATCTCCACGGGATCACGAAATCGGTCAATGTTATTTCTGCCTCACTCTGTGCAGTCAGTGCCCCAGTGACGTTAATTGTTGAAAGAAGAGAGGGCGCTTTCTAGCTATATTTGAAACCGAATTGCGAATTCACTGGCGCGTGCAGTACAATAGTATTTGCCTCGCATGTTCCCAGGAGCCTCAACAAATGATCGACATCGTTTTCTGCCTTTGTTCAAGAAGTGTTCCAAGGCCCCTACACTGGCAGTAACGTCCTCTTCAAATAAACTACTTGAAGATGCAAACCAACGCCGTTTGTTTATAGGAATGTAAACTTGAAAAACGCTTATGATTTATTTAAGTGAATCGGGTGTTTACGTCATTTCCATGAGCAGTATATTACTTCGCGTCCTTGGTATGATTTGTTTTCCACAGGTTTGTTACGCATTATAAACCCGATGACACTGTATGCAATTTCAGAAATGCGCTAACCAACCCGCAGACCCCGAACGAGTTCATGCGTATAGTTAGTTACCCCTCTTCCCATCCCCTCCATTTCCTCCTTTCCTATACAGGGTTCCACGGCAGGTGCAGAGATAGCGTGTTACTCCCATGTCGATTCTGAGAAACTGCGAACGCGCGTTAGTTCGTTCACCGGCGGCTGCGTGCTAGTCATTTCTCGACAAGGCGGCGGCGGCGGCGGATGTCTCTGTCTGGAGTGACGGGTGCGGCTGTCAAGTGCCTTGCCACGACGAAAAAGATCGGGGGGGGCGGAGGAGATCGAGATCGAAGTTCAAGGAAGGCCGTTGACGAGCTGACGAGTTCCTCTGTGTTGTTTAGTTTTGCTTGAACTTCATTCAGCTGTTTCTGCCGTAACACAATTCGCAAAATGGGAAGCGTCCCCGCTGTTGTTGCTCACCCCCACAGCCTTTGGCTACGACCCTAGCTGCCAGCCAATCGTAATGTACTGTACATATTGCTTGCGAAGGCGTATAGACAAATGCACGGACCCTTTCTTTTAATTGCGGGACAGACTTACCCTTTGTGTGCATGTGTTATACGTATGCTTACGCACGAAAATCTTTGTGAAGTCGGCGCCCAGGATAGGAGCCTATGGTGGTGTCGTAACAAACGTGGCCGTGATCTCCTGCCTGCATGACTTCCCCGATGTCAACTACAGCCAACCTAAAGCGTTACACTGCGAGGCACAAGGCCCAGTATTCAAGTCAGAGCAGAATGTGCCACGATGGGTGCCCCATCGTAGAGTTTCATACAGTCACGGCGACGTAACACCGATGCCCCACAATCTCCGCAGCCACTAAACCGTTATGTATTAAGCGACGTACAAAAAAAAATGAATAAATATTCCAATTTCATCCGCACCACAAAGCGACATGTTGTGCTTTCTTAGGAGATTTTCGTAGGCAGGTCGCGCAAGTACAGCAATAAATCAAAGATGCACCTCAAACTAATGTCAGCAAGGTTGTCCACGTATCACGCGGTACATAAGAGGTGTTTTCTGGGCCAGTTCCTTCATGATTTTGAAAGAAAAGGAGCCACTAATACTTCGAAAACGGAAGAAAACTATGAGAACAAGGAAAAGACAAGGACAAGAGGACAGGAAAGCACAAGAGGAACCCTCCTGTCCCTGTTGTCGTTTCTTTGTCCTCCTACTTTTCTTCCGTTTTCAAAGTGGCTCTTTTCCTTTCAAAGAGGAAAAGAAAAGAAGTACCGATATACGCCGAACATATCTGGTTTGGCTCAGTGGTTTTCAGCATAAGAGGGCAGAAGTATTGCCCAGAGGATTGTATTCTTTGTTCACACTAATTTCGCATCTATATCAGCAGAAATCTTATCAATATCAGCAGAAATCTTTGGTTTTATGCTATTTCCTGGCATGTAGCGGCGGGCGACGTGGATGAACATGTCACTTTAAAATGCCGCCTTTCAACAAGCCAAATACGTGCTGTTCCATGTGGCCAACTGGCGGCGTGCCGTAGACGCAACAACTACAGTCTCGTCTAAAAACGTTCTTCGAGGGTTAGCAGCTGCAAACTGGGAAAGTTGTCCATAATAGATTTTTTTCTTAAAATCTGGCCGATCCTGTGTACTGTGCGAAGCAATGTCATGCGAAACAGGAAGCGAGAAAATTGCATATGACAAAGTATTTATTTAGCATTCAGCCGTGTCTTACGATTATCAAACTCCGCATCAAACCTGTGCGATCCGTGGATTTGCTCGTGCAGAAGCGACATGGCTGAATCGAATTAGGACTGGTTCCGCGTACACCAAGGCGTGGCTACTCAAAACTGGACGATGTGCTTACCGCTTCTGTGCCTTTTGTGGGGATATGGGCGACATTAAACATTTCGTTTGGTTATATATGCAGTTCGACGACGAGAGAGCAGCAATGGTCCGCAACCGTCAAAAGAGCGGCCTTCCACACAGGACTTTTGAGGACATTGTTTTCCCCGAAAGGACCACGACAGCAAGGAAGAGGGTGAAACGACTGCTGATAGACTTCTTTGGAGGCACTGGGTTGATGGAAGCCTGGTGACATATACCGGATCAACCCTTGGGAGGATCGGGCGGAACAACTACTGGCTTTGTATGCCAGGATAAAGCCGCCTGATGCAACACCACCACCACCACCTACTATTAAGATAAACACTATTGTGCAAATTGAGTATAGTTGTGCGCGTAATATGGGCCTGCCAGGCACTGCGAAAGCCTAGGGAATTAGCTGATGCGTGAGGAACTAGAATTCCCGTCGACAGCACGTGGCGACTGAGAGGTAGCTAGTGGCATGACCTAACGTCGGCGCTCACGTTAGTACAAAGACATCTGTTTTGTGGAAGACTAATGAACAATATGTTACGCTAACGCGCATATCTAAGGCGTCGATCTTTGGAGTATTTTTTAAGGAATCGAGGAAAGCTCGACCGAAGCATGCTCAGTAACATTAGCATATATATAACGCTTTTTTTTGCCCCGCCACGGTGGTCTAGTGGTTATGGCACTCGGCTGCTGATCCGAAGGTCGCGGGATCGAATCCCGGCCGGGGCGGCTGCATTTAGATGGAGGCGAAATGTTGAGGCCCGTGTGCTGTGCGATGTCAGTGCACGTTAAAGAACCCCAGGTGGTCGAAATTTCCGGAGACCTCCACTGCGGCGTCTCTCATAATCAGAGCTGGTTTTGGGACGTTAAACCCCACAAATCAATCAACGTTTTGTTATATTGCTATCAGCGCGACTACGCTGCTGATCCGATCGGCATATTCGCTATGTAAAGCGTGGGACGGGCTGCGGTGGACGAGCGGTAGCGTGCTTCCTGGGCACCTCGTCGCCCGGGTTCGATTCGTGCCAATCTACAGTGTTGTCTGTGCCCTTTGGTCACCACAGCGTGTTTACGCGTGTCTGGTTACTTGGGATGTGCCCCCGCCACGGTGGTCTAGTGGCTAAGGTACTCGGCTGCTGATCCGAGGGTCGCGGGATCGAATCCCGGCCGCGGCGGCTGCATTTCGATGGAGGCGAAATGTTGAGGCCCGTGTGCTGTGCGATGTCAGTGCACGTTAAAGAACCCCAGGTGGTCGAAATTTCCGGAGACCTCCACTACGGCGTCTCTCATAATCAGAACTGGTTTTGAGACGTAAAACCCTACAAAACAACTTGGGATGTGCACATCTGATTCGTGTGCTACAACAAACGGTATTTCTCCTGTTTCGTCCGCGTAAAGTGAGCCATCATGAAAATGACAATGCGCATTTGGGTGTTCCTAATTTACACATTATGTAAAGTTAACACTTAGTCATCTGTGGCTGTGACACACACGTGCCTACCCAGGGCCCAGAAATGCATGCGGATATGCGCAACATGTGATCGTATTATCGTTAAACGTAACGAGCATGCCAAATATATGACGCCATTTATATCTAGATCAATCGTTTGCTTGCGCCTAACATTGATACCGTACCTACCGTACCATGCCTATTTTGGTGCATACCAAGCGAACTATATGACCAGGGCAGCTCCTAGACGTAGGCGGATAGATAGATAGATAGATAGATAGATAGATAGATAGATAGATAGATAGATAGATAGATAGATAGATAGATAGATACGGTCAAACTGACTTTCGTTCGCCAGTGCTTCGCGTTTAAAAACGGATAACCGCATAGAAAATATGGTAACACATAGAAAAACGACTATAAGCGGGAAGCCAAATCAGCACTGCTAAAAAAGCTTTATGGGCTCAATGGGCAGCTTCCACTAGGAAGAAGGCAGTCTGACACACCGCAGACCAATCAGTCCGTATTACTTGATTATCAATTCCCGCGGCGCGGCAAATTCAGGGCACTGTAAGATTATATGTTCGAGTGTCTCACTGGAGCCACAAGACACACACAAACGGGCTGTCCGCGAGTCGTTGAATGTATAACCGTTCGCACACTGACACGGAGCCAATCCTTAACTTATATACAATGGCTCTAGCACGAAAGGGCAAGCCATGATCACGGACACAGGGAGGAAACGAGCTCGTTGCAACAAGCTTATCTGGGTGCAACTGTAGGAGGTGTCGATGGATCAGCAATGTTGCAAACGTACAAGTGATGTCCGGGCAATTACAATCCTTGTGGGCACAACTTGAAGCGAGACGTTCAGCTTATTCGTTTCCAGGAATACGCGCGTGCGATGGTGTTCATAGGGCGACGAAGGGCGCACCACGCGAAGTAATTTTTTCGGCCGATTCTATGATGCTGCATGAAATGGACTGTCAGCATCTCCCCTCAGCTATCTGCTAAGGGCGGCGCTGGAGTCTGTGAGGATGACGACCCTCAAAGCGCTTAATTCCTCGTTCGCACTCTTCAAAGCAACATAAGTCGCCGCTAGTTCTGCAGTAGTTGTTGAGGATGCATATTCGAAACACCCGTCGAAGGACAGAAGAAAGCTGCAGAGGCACCTTGGCTGTCGCTGTGTACACGTGGGCAACGTATGCCCAACGTCTGAAAGTGCAAGCACTGCAGCTCTTGTGATCCCGTCTCTCAAAGGCGTACTAGTGCACGATTCGACTGTGTCCTCTCGTCGACAGTATGAGAGAGCGTGGTAATTGAAATCGCCTTCAGGAAACTAAACAATTACAGAGCGCACCTAGCTGTAGTACCATCAGACAGCTTGCCTGTTCTGGAACTCTTGCAGCAAGGGTTTGTTTTACAGCGTAAAGGTATCCTGATACGGTTTTGGTGAATTTGTACAACAACGAACCGGTATCCCAAGGCCTTCTGACCATTAGTAGACTAATATCAGCGCAATGTTTTAAGTTTGTAATTTACTACAAGGCATAAAATATGCGCATCGTTAATGACTGGCCTGACTCAACCTAAAGAGTTCTCAACCCCCCTGCCCATGGGTCATGCAATGGGCACGCATCGACCAATGCGATTGGGTTTCCCCGACACACGTCATAAGCATTGGAGAAAACACTTTCGCGTAGCCACCGTTGTCGTCGTGACGCCTGTCGGCGCACACTTTCGTCGCCGGCGCACTACTGCACAGGGTAGCACTCCTGAGGCCTCGGCACGGCGGCTGCCGTAGGAGGCGCAGCCATCGCTTGCGTGAGCCCCGCAGCTAGGCTAAGCGATAATAAAATTACGTGCAGCTCATACTTGCGCTGGATATGCAGGCAGGAGCCATACGGGACTGAATGTTAACTTTTGACTCCAATGCTAAATTACATTCACGTGATGTTCTACTGCAAAGGTTCGAGGTTCGAACCCGTAGGTCCTGGGTACGATTACCAAAGGTCTTGGCTTTCGCGTCGACGTCTTTTAAGCGATAGCTACCGGCACCTAGGAGTTCTTTTCGTCGTATTCAATAGCATGCGTATTGGAAAACTATCAAAAGTGGCATGACGCAACGACATCATCACGGCTAACATAGGTGCGCTATGGGTCATTCCACACTAACTGTCCAAACTTGGCCCTGGACCATATCAGATTTTTTTGAAGTCTAGGACTATCTGAAGGTTGAAGTATACCTACAAAATATTTTCGCAAAAATGTTGCAATAATAATATTAATAATGAATTGGCGCTTTACGTGCAAAGCCACGATATGATTATGAGACACACCGTAGTGGAGGGCTTCGGAAATTTTAACCGCGTGGGGTTCTTCAACGTGAGCCGAAAGCGCACAGGAATGAAATATATTTAAGAATGAGCGCTGCAAGTCGCATGCGAAGTTTTTAGGAAGTCTCGAAAATATGACTCTTATAACGCATTGTAAAAAATCTGTTACTCCTAAATTGGGTTAGAACACAATGATCATAGGCTTTTTATTTGTGAAAGGTTTTGCTGATCGTCCCGCTTGCGTGGGTCTTTTTTACGGCTTCAAGCATGCAAAATACGGTATACATTTCCGAATGCTTTTGTAGAAAGATACCTATAAGTGAAAGGGTTATATACTACCTTTGCCGGTACGTCCTACTGAGAAAAAAAAAGCTTGAGACAATTATAGCGCGAAACCGTGTGTACAGCAGCTGGCGCTAAACTTGAGAAAGAAGAAAGATGAGCCGAGGTTGAGTCGTACAGGCTCGAACACTCTTACGGTGAACACGGCTCAACGTGGCCGCGCTCCGCGTAGCACCAGCACGGCCGGCGCGTCGGCCCTAGGGTGGCTAGCTGCCCATCGAAGCAACGCGGCGCAGGCGCACAGGGACCTAGGGGAGGTGCTTCGCGTCGTCTGCTACTGCGCGGGAGCACGCCGCTGTTGCTTTGCTGTGAAGCACATTTTTCTGAGCGCAGGCAACCGAGCGTCCGAGGCAGCGTCGCGGGAATGCGCGCTTCACTAATTGGAGCCATTACAGCCTGGTTTTGTCTGCAGATTGTGGGCAGATTGCTTAGTCATGCTTGAACAGGAACGAGCTTCCTAACACATAACCGACCTAGCTCTATGTTTTAGATGCGAAGCAGCTCTTTGACTAGCCTGTGTAACGCTCTCCCTCCGTACGTCCGTACAACGCGCCGCAACGCGCTCCCCTCGCCAAAGGTGTTGGAGCGGTGCCAAGTAGGTCACGCCGCAGCTGCACGTCGACGTCACGCTCCCCTCGCAGTGCGCGCTGACGTCACTCTCTCCCTCGCCTGCCGCGCGCTCGTCGCGGCGCCCAGAACACCTGCCGCTACCGCCGCTCGCTACACCGCCGACTCGTCGGTTCAGGCGCAAAATTGACACCGTCTTCCCAAGGGGAACCCTTATGGGATGCGAAGCACCCGCGTTAGCGCCGTTCAACCCGTGACGCCACCCGTGCGCAACGCTGCTGCTTCGCATCCCATCAGGGTTCCCTTTGGGAAGATGGTGTTAATTTTTGTTATCGTGAGTGATGAGGGCAAAATAACGTCATTTTTACGCACTCTTTATTAGGCCCGGGCTATCTTAATTTACTGCGACAGCTGTTGGTGCAGTGCATCCAGTGTAACCCATAAGGCACAATTTTCGTGATTTGGATCCTGTCGTCATGGGTCTAGCGCGGCGTTTCGCGCACCTCTTGATTATAAAGCAAGTTTGATTATTGACCTAAACAAGTGACCGACACCCGCCATAAGTTTCACAAAAATTTCACTGAGCACATTTCGCTAGCAGTCGGTAGCTTGCGTTCAGTGAAATGTGCTTCACGGCAAAGCAACGGCGGCGCGCTCCCGCGCTGTAGCAGATGACGCGAAGCACCTCCCCTAGGTCCCTGCGCGCCTGCGCCGCGTTGCTTCGATGCGCGGCCGCACCGGCCGTGCTGGCGCTGCGCGGAGGGCGGCCATGCTGAGCCGTGTTGCCAGTGAAGTTGCCCCTACAAAAATATACATATAGACATTGAGAAAGTTGTTATGACGCAGAACAGGATTTTAGGGGAGTTGTGCCCTACCAGTCTCAGTGCTTGCACAAGCTTCGTCTTAGCAACGAAGCGTCCTGCCGTTAATGTAAAGTGTCCTCCCTCCGTGGATGGAGGAACATCAAGAAGGGGTAATCAGCGTCTCCAGTGTTTGTTTAACTCGTTTAAAAGAGCGCCTTACCCTCAATGATTAAAAAGGGCGAGTGCGCGCACTCGCGTGGCGTCCTTACGCGGCACTGGGAAGTGGCACCGATGCGTTTGACGCTCCGTTTGACTTACAAAGAATACGAAAAGACTGCGTTTCTTCGGGAGGGCAAATATATTGGATTTATGAATCGGTTAACATCACTGACCATGTTGAAAGTCCCTGAATCTTTCGGCAAGCTTAAATTCGAACTACTGCATTTAGGAATATGGTGGAAAAAAGAGGGGGGGGGGGTATCTGCCCTCTCCCTCCATCTATCTAGTTCTCATAATCAGACCAAACGAGGCAAAAGCAATTTCACACTGGTTCTTCCAGAATGCCCAATGTAACACCCAGTCTACGACGGCTTAAAAGGACGACGGACATGTTTTAATAAACAATCGTCTGTATGGAGGCTGGGCTTATGAAATGGCAGCTCCGGCGATTTTTCAGTGTCCACGGATCTCAATCAAATTTTCAGTATATACTCTGGCTTAACAGGACGACCGAAATGTTTTAATAAACAATCGTATGTATGGGGACTGGGCTTACGAAACGGCAGCTGCGGCGATTTTTCAGTGTCCACTGATCTCAATCAAGTCTTCAGTATATGCTCTGGCTTAACAGGACGACCGACATGTTTTAATAAACAATCGTCTGTATGGAGACTGTGCTTATGAAATGGCAGATCCGGCGATTTTTCAGTGTCCACTAATCTCCAATTTTCAGTATATGCTCTGGCTTAACAGGACGACCGACATGTTTTAATAAACAATCGTCTGTATGCGGACTGGGCTTATGAAATGGCAGCTCCGGCGATTTTTCAGTGTCCACGGATCTCAATCAAATTTTCAGTATATACTCTGGCTTAACAGGACAACCGACATGTTTTAATAAACATTCGTCTGTATGGGGACTGGGCTTATGAAATGGCAGCTCCGGCGATTTTTCAGTGTCCACTGATCTCAATCAAATTTTCAGTATATGCTCTGGCTTAACAGGACAACCGACATGTTTTAATAGACATTCGTCTGTATGGGGACTGGGCTTATGAAATGGCAGCGCCGGCGATTTTTCAGTGTCCACGGATCGCAATCAAATTTTCAGTATATACTCTGGCTTAACAGGACGACCGACATGTTTTAATAAACAATCGTCTGTATGGGGACTGGGCTTATGAGATGGCAGCTCCGGCGATTTTTCAGTGTCCACTGATCTCAATCAAATTTTCAGTATATTCTCTGGCTTAACAGGACGACCGAAATGTTTTAATAAACAATCGTCTGTATGGGGACTGGGCTTACGAAATGGCAGCTGCGGCGATTTTTCAGCGTCCACGGATCTCAATCAAATTTTCAGTATATGCTCTGGCTTAACAGGACGACCGAAATGTTTTAATAAACAATCGTCTGTATGGGGACTGGGCTTACGAAATGGCAGCTGCGGCGATTTTTCAGTGTCCACGGATCTCAATCAAATTTTCAGTATATGCTCGGGCTTAACAGGACGACCGACATGCTTTAATAAACAATCGTCTGTATGGGGACTGGGCTTATGAGATGGCAGCTCCGGCGATTTTTCAATGTCCACTGATCTCAATCATATTCAGTATATGCTCCGGCTTAACATGACGACCGACATCTTTTAATAAACAATCAACGTCACTTGTGATGCTCTACACTTTTATTTTATTTCTAGAGAACGGGGGCAGCGGAGATAATTGGACCAAATAAGTGTAGTTGGTCCGTAATGTTATCTAAAACGACGGTGCGGTGCTGTAGCCTGCGAGACTTGAGGCTACGTATAAACGTATAGGATCTACTCGAATTGCATATGGCGTGTTTTTATGTCTATTTACAACGGAACTAGGGGCTCTCAAGTCGTTCCTTCTCCCTAAATTTTGGGAACGTCACGGGTTAGAGTCTGGTCAGTTAATTTAAATTTCATTTTTTTCTCAACTCTTATCCCTGGCCGAGGAAATGGTGATGCGCGCCACACATGTCATGGCATTGTTGACACGACCTATCAGTCCATTTGGTCATACATTCGTACCCTTTCATGCCAATTTTGGTACACACTAAGAGAATGAGACACGAGCTTTCGAGTTTTCGAGTTTTCTCCCGGACTTTTTTTATGCTTCCTGTCAACATTCTAACCATTCAATCAATCAATCAAATTTTAATTATTTCACAAAAAGCTTTTACAGATAAAGGTATACAGAAGGAGGTCCCGTAGCAAAAACTGAATTGGGACTTCCTGTTGATGGTTATTCCCTAATATTTTTTTTTGTATTTGCAACGATTCCCAACATTGTTGACATTTTTGTATTCCCAACACTGCTGGACATTAGGGAATCGGTGCATTCCCAACGATTCCCTAATCTTTACAACTGTGACGCTACCCGTCACAGTTGTAAAATAGTAACGAGCACGATAAGAGTAACGCGTTACCGCCAACACTGCTCCTAAGTTACTTCATTACTAATGCACTTCGTCGCAAACTTTGTGCTCGCATATTTTGAAACTGTTGTCACCGTCAAAATTCCTTCTAACTGGATATGACATTCAAAGCTGCCGATTAGAATTCTTGACTTGTAATACCTACAGCAAAGCAATTTGTTTAGAAGAAAATTTGTAAACTTCGTTAATACAACAATGTTCGGTTTGATCCCTTAAGCAAATAATATGCGCCTCAGTCTCGATTACGAAATAGAATTTTGCTACGTTCTAGGGATTTTTTTTTTGCATTTCCACTAACGACAATCAACACGTTTTCGCGGGTATGTGAGCATGTTGATGGAGTGGACTGTTAAATTAGAAGTGTGTGTGTGTGTGGGGGGGGGGGGGGGGGGGGGTGTACACATGCTGGCATGTTCCATGTTCAACTTTAGAATGAACTTGCGGATTAGGCAACTGTTTGGTCATTTGCGAATAAATTCAGGCACCTCCAAAAGCGACTGATTGAGTGGCGCCATCTACGCAGGCGAGCGTGAGGTATTCAACTGAAGTACGCCAGAAGCACAGCATTCGGTCGTTTTCATATAATAAAGCGAGCTAAAAGACCAGCAAGCATTCCCTTACCATTCAATATTTTATACACTATGCGTATTTAACACTGCACGCTACCTTCATCAGGCATGTACGGCGACTTACGTTTATAGCAAACGTATATGCAGACACACTATGATGAGGTACGAACTGGACAGTGGTCTCCCAAGGTTTGATCGAAAATAGGCACGCACAAAGGTAGCGTCTACCGTTATCCAAGAACTACTTATCTTGTCGAAATCTTGGCCATGAGTTGAGGCTCCTTTTGTCAGCGCGCTCTTCAATTCGCTACTCATTATGATGATTAGGGGAACGAATTTTTTTCATAAACAGGTCCTTTTGTCAGCGCGCTCAACTCGCTGCTCATTATAATGATTATGGGAACGAATTTTTTCATAAACAGGTCGAAAAGAGCCCCCTACAGACAACCATCGCAGACTAAGAAAATACAGGCTCTTCGAAGTTAATGAAAGCTAGTTTTTAATGAAAACACATCAGCCGCGCATAGTCGATTTGCACAAGCGATTTCGTTTGTTTGTTTGTTTGTTGTTTGTTTGTTTGTTTGTTTGTTTGCTTTGAGTTTTGTGGACAATGACACTCACGAGAGCCCTATCTTTGCGCATGAACTCACCCAGTGGGCATAAATCTTCCACTTTATAAAAGCCTCGGCCGTTTTCGTCAACGCACCCCTGCGAGTGCGTATATAAAAACGACTTGCGCAGCTACCATATTCGAACTCAGAGATACAGTTATGCAAAGTATGTTACGGCTGCAACCCCTTCTAAAAATGGGTCAACGAAAGTTGCTTTCTCTCTACATCGATCTCTTATTTCAAAGCAAGAACAAGACGCTGCAGCACCCGTGGTGCCCGCAGCAACGTGGAAGCATCCACGACGTTCATGTTGGCCTTTCGCCAGAGGCGAGCGCGCTCACTGCCCTGCTGACGCCATCGGAAACACACGCGCTCTCTTTTTGCCGTTGGACGACCGAACAGGAGCAGCGCTTGGCGACCGTGCCTCCTCAGGCTCGAATAATCGTATACTCACCTTCAGCGTGGATTGTGTTCTTCCATGAACTCGCCTTGCGATGGAAATGAAGGAAGAGAGAAACCGGATCAGTAGGCACAATGCTTTCAATAAGGTGCCCTGCGTCGAAGAAACCGTTGGCGCCGTGGCTTAGTTGGTTAAAGCGCCTGTCTAGTAAACAGGAGATCGTGAGTTCGAATCTCGCCGGTGCCTTCTCTTTTTTACTTGCTGCGTGTTAAGAGAGAGAGAGAGAGATAAGGTGGTTTTTTTACTGCTCGGCCGTCACATGTGAAGTGCAAGCTACGTTTCTTAGCAAATACAAATATCCTCTTAAATACTGGCATTTCGAATCTCAATCGTCTTTAGTCCTATCAAATGCGACGATGAGCGTATGCGATTCTTATTATGGCATAAGTTTCTTGCGGGGCACATTGTCAGACAACCGGAAGTGAGAGAGGCTACGGTGCGCCGAAAACCCCGATGACGAATCGAAGACGTATAAAAATGTGGTAATGCTCCAATATAAGAGTTGTACAGCCCGCATATAATATAGGTACATAAGTTACGAGAAAGGATAAGGGCCAATTAATTAATGAAATATAATTCATTGGTGGTAGGTGCGCAGAGAAATGACGGAAACGGCCAGACTGCTTGGCGCTAAGTGAATACAGGAAGTTCACTTTTGGTTGGTATGTAGCTCCCAAGTGGAGAGGTCTACGGACCATATGTGTAATAGTCAATTAGCGTAATTAGAGGCCTAATTACACTGCCTTAAGCCGATATCTTGGCGCCCAATAGAGTTACAAGGGCGGCACTTGTGGCGTTGACACAATTGTATAAACAAGGAGGTTATGGTTCAAGTTTGCAGTTAAGAGTGTTATATACACCCATTTTGCTTCACGGTAGTCAGCTTTTACCTAAACCTAGCACTGCGCAAGCCATGTCTCCCGATGCCCCGCTTCTGAGCAGTTGAGTACGCTTCAGGTTACGCTTAGAACTCTCACAACAAGTCTCTCCTTGTGCTGGCGTGCCCAAGTGCGATCGTTCTTGGTTCTTCCCTGTGGCTTCTGCTGTAGGGGAATGTTGAACTCAACCAAAGTCCTGATATTCAAACCCTCTTACAACAACTTCGTGATGACCACAGGGCAATTGAAGGAGCACTGTGCACCCTCGTGAAACATGCTATAAGAATACCATCGTTTATTCAATTACTAATGGAATAATACATTACGCTTAGAACTCTCACAACAAGTCTCTCCTTGTACTGGCGTGCCCAAGTGCGATCGTTCTTGGATATTCTTCCCTGTGGCTTCTGCTGTAGGGGAATGTTGAACTCAACCAAAGTCCTGATATTCAAACCCTCTTACAACAACTTCGTGATGGCCACAGGGCAATTGAAGGAGCACTGTGCACCCTCGTGAAACATGCTATAAGAATACCATCGTTTATTCAATTACTAATTGAATAATACAAGCCCTGTTTATTCAATTACTAATTTCCAGTTGTCATCTGTCAATACTTACAAATATCTAGGTGTTCACATAGACAACAATTTAACATGGCATAATCATATCAATTATGTGATTAACAATGCTAACCGCACTCTCGGCTTCTTGCGCCGTAACTTTTCATTAGCGCCTGTTTCCTTAAAACTTCTTCTATACAAAACACTAGTCAGATCAAAACTCGAGTATGCCTCATCAATCTGGGACCCTCATTCTTGTTTACTTGCTAATTCACTAGAGGCCATCCAAAATCGCGCAGCTCGTTTCATTGTCGCTAATTACTCCCGTACTGCTAGCATCTCATCAATAAAAGCTTCTTTAGATCTTCATACTCTTTCCAACAGGAGGAAGCAGGCCCGCCTATGCCTCTTCCACAAAATCTTTTTCACGAATCCTGAAATAAAACGCACATTATTCTCGCCACCTGCTTATGTTTCATCTCGCATCGACCATCACTTCAAAGTTCATGTGCCATTCTGCCATACCGACATGTACTTCCATTCCTACGTGCCGAAGACTTCATCCGAATGGAACCACCTTCCTGCCTCCATCGCCAGCAACCCTGATCATGCATCATTCAAGACTGCCATCTCTAACGTGTAACACCACTCCTCTCTGTAACGCCGCAAATGGCATTGAGAGTATATAAATAAATAAATAAATAAATAAATAAACTAGTGTTTTGACATTGTCGAGAATAATAACGTACATTTGAACTTCATAATAGTGCATGAACTCGGCTGCAGTCCTCTTGCTGAATAGTGTTTCCGACGTTTGCTTGAAATGTTTAAACACGCTTTTCATTACTTGGCTTCTTCTTTGTACGCTCGTAAATTTAGTGGTGCTCGGCAAATAAATGCGCATGCACGTGATGTAGGTGACTTCTTTTTGTGTTTATAATTGTTATTTAGTTTTCACTGAAGCCACAACTAGCCTTTGGTTATAGGTGCAGCCAGTTTTGGTAATTCAGTATGTCCTACGTCTGCAAATAAAGAATTGAATGGTTCTTAAGCTACCAAAGCTAAGGCAAGTGCACACCAGATAAGAAAAACTGTGGCATATACATTGACATAACACTATCACAAAGGAAAATAAACGCTGATCAGCTTAACGGACATGAGCAGACGAAGCAGTCCCTTGGTTTCCGTGCTGAAGAAAAAGAGAACAAAACCACCGAAGGTTTGGAAAGGGCTATGCGAGGCAAATATTTTTGCAAAAGCTTGATGTCTAATTGAAAATCCTTGACCGAATGCACCAAAAACACAAATTTAGAGTGGCTCGCCACGGCGCGTAATGATAAAGCTGTGCAATTCACGAGAGAAAATAAAACATTTACAAAAAATTGCCTAAATGTCAAAGGGTATGCCATACTAAAAGGCTCCGTTCCGTATTCCAATAATTCCACAAAATTCCGCACGAATCACAGAATTGTTCCGTGTATTTATTGTATATTTTCCATATATTCCCATATGAACCTTGCAGAAACTTATGGAGTTATTGGAACTGCCATACGAAACGTTTCAATAGGGTAGTCTCGTATCAGCAGGAGACAGTTTCAGCAAAGAATCTATCCAAACCATAGTTTCTACGGCAGTGTGAAAAAGACGAAAGTGTAGAAGGAGGACTCATGCATCTTGACTACAATGGGGTAGTCATAAATAAAGATGTTTATTTCTGAAACTACAATAACCACGTTTAATTTCTGAATCAGTCGAGTTATCTCAAGTATATACGACAAGAAAAAAATCACGCCTCACGATGAAAAATGACTGACGCAATTTGCGACCGTACCCAAGTGACCTTGGCTTGCTAATGCAGCTCGAAGCCTTGTGAGTGAAACAGGAGGCTTATAACATACTTTGTTCAGCTATGTCGCGCAACTAATTCTGTTACGGAGACATGGCGGCCCCCGAAAGTACGAGGTAGTGAAATCATACCACCCATATACGTGTAGTATTTAGCACAAGTATTCCTATAAAACAGAGGGGTACTCAGTAAATTTTACCAACTTGTATTAATTTTTTTCGTAAAGGAGAAATAGATCCACAGACTAACTTCCCCCGTATGGTAGAGTAGCCTTGCTTTTCCCGCTATTTTGTCTCTGTCGTTTCTCCCTAAATTTCTGCCGCCAATAATTCAAGTATCACTTATCTCTCTCGCTGATACGTTCGTCTCTCAATGGCTGCCTTTAAAACATAAGTCTTCATGTAGGCTAGTAATATGAATAATTTTTCGGGTTTTACGTGCCGAAACGATGACATCATTACGACGCACGCCGTAGTACGGGGCTCCGAAAACTTCGGTAACCTGGTGTTCCTTATTCTCCACCTAAATCTAGGTACACATGCCTCTAGCATTTTGTCTTTATCGAAATGTGACCGCCGCTGCCGAGATTGAACCGGCTTCTTTCGAGTCAGGGTTTAAGAAATAGTTACACTATGCATGACAAAGCTTGCGTCCTGAAAAAGAGAAATGAAATAAACAGAACCCCGTTGATGGCTGGAGAGATTATACGTCTCAAACTTTGTGCTAACCACAACGCGCAGGAAGCAAACAAAAACCAATAAAAATATCAGCAACAACTTGATGAGGGCTAGTTGGTGCATATCCACAGCAAAGAAGTAACAGCGCAAAGGAACACAGACGACGAAGAAACGAAGACCACAGGACAAGCGCTGACTGCCAACTGAATGTTTATTGCGTGAAGACCAGCCTATTTATACATTCTCAGAAGAACACGCGCACATCAAAACACTCACAATCACAAATACAATCGTTCTTTTATGAAGTCTATCTCCTTATGTGATAGTACAAGTGAGGGCGAACTAACACAGTTATCTCCTTCTTGGTTGATATAGAACGCCTCTAAAATTTCTCTTTCTTTCTTACATTTTTCTTTACCAATAAATTTTGTTTTTTTAAACATGGGAACGCATGTGCACTTCTTACAATGGTCAACTAAATGGCTACCATATCCATTTCTTACATTATTTGCGTGTCGACGTGCGCGATCATTAAAGCATTGTCCTGTCTGACCAATATACACTTTCCCACAGCTCATGGGAATTCGATAGACTACCTTGCTCATGCAATCAGTGTAACGGGTTGTGTGATTAGTGGTGCACGCGGAGGTCCTGTTATTCGAATTCATGATCGCACTTATCGATGACAGCTTGCAAGGAGCATTGAAAATCAAGTTAACATTGTGCCTATTTGAAACTTTTTTAAGATTGTGAGACAACTTGTGCAAGTATGGAACTACGTGCACGGGCCTCTTGTCTTTCCCCTTACCTTTGTTGCCCTGCTCTGCTTTTGTTCTCTGCAAAATCGTTTCGCACACGGATGTAATGACATATTGGGGAAACCCTGCGTCTCGTAACCGGGCTAGCTGATTCGTCAGACTACGTTCACATTCGTGCTCACATGACTTATTTAATGCTGCCTTAATACAGGTGGTAGCTATGCCCCTCTTAACCAGTTTGGTCTGCGCGCTGTCATACGGCAGCAAGGTTTTCTTTGACCTAGGCTGATAGGCCCAGCATACCTGCTTACTTGATGAAAAACATAAGTTGATGTCAAGAAACTGAATTCGGTTATTGATCGGCAATTCATGCGTGAACTTGAGTCCTCCAGATGACTTTATGAATATGTTTAGTATTTTGTCGACTTGGTCTAGAAAATGGTTGCGATCGCTGTTCTTCATAACAATTAAGTAATCGTCTACGTACCTGAACACTTGTGTTACAGGCGTGTCTATCAACTTATCTACAATCACGTTGTCAAGCGAAGCTAAAAATATGTCGCACAAAATTGGAGCTATGGCAGAACCTATACAGATTCCAGACCGCTGAATATAAAAATTGCTGTCAAACTGAATGACTGTTGAATGGAGATAAAATTCTAAAAGCGTCAAAAAGTTGTTGCTGCTAAGACCCACTGAATTCTGGAATTTAAGTTCCCCAAAATCGTCTATTCTTTCACGCACAGCTGACATAAGACCAACATGCGGCACAGAGTAATACAGGTCCTCAATATCGATAGAAAATGCAGTCCGATCAGTCTCTTGATCTTCGTTAATTGACAAAATAACTTTGTCGGAGCTTCTTACCAGGAAAGGGTCCACTATCGGCAACTTCTTTAGATGGGTCTGTAGAAACTTCCCTAGATGGCGTTGCCAAGATGTCTTCTCGGACACAATTACCCTAAGAGGGTAATCAGGCTTGTGGGTTTTGCAAGTGAAGAAAACTTCCAGGAACTCTGCATCTGCGGATTTGACAAGCTGCCTCGTTGAGTTCAGATGCATGTCCTTGAGCAGCTTCAGGGCGGCTTTCTTTTGTTTCGTCGGTTCGAAGGAAATTTCTTTGAAGTTCTTTAAAACGGCGTTCCTGGATTTTTCTTTCATTAACCTTTCAGGCAAAACGACAAAGCCACCTTCTTTGTCGGCCTGTATCACTTGAAGTTCATCTTTCTTCAGGCATGTGAGAACACTCTTTAACGGGGGAATTCCTGACTTCTTCCTCGGAGCATGCTTGAGGACACAGTCTACTGCCTCGCCGACAACTCGCTCGCGGTCTTGGTCGTCCGCTTTATCTCCTAAGTTCCTGCCCATGGCAAGAAGCTGCGGAGCGGTTAAACGAGGCTCAAAACTGTATTTTGGGCCTTTTCCTAAAATCTTCTTGATGTGGTCTGAAATTCTCGCGTCCCCAAGCGTAGTTACCACGTTTGCGCTGGCAGTCTTCGCAGGCGGCTTCGGTAAAAAAATCCTGGTGCGTTGCCAAAGGAATTCTGTGCACTGTCCTGCTAATCTCCTGTAGGCGCAGAGCGTTCGGTCCTTTCGGCAAGGGTCCTTTTCTTCTTCCACAAGTACATTTAGCCAGTCATTGTAGAGTCGAATCTGTCGCCACTTTTCAGATTTCAATATTTTGCACAACCTTTTTGCATGCCCCCAAGAAGGTTCCACTAGACCAAAAAAGGCGTTGATCTCGGGCGGAACGATTCGTCTTCTTAGGAAATAGCCCAAAGAACGCGACTGACAGGTGGTGACTGCGATGAGATTGATGCATACGTACGCTGGGTCTGTACAGGCCGGTGATGACAGGAAAGAGCCCATTGTAGAAGAAATTTGCATCAGCAACAACTTGATGAGGGCTAGTTGGTGCATATCCACAGCAAAGAAGTAACAGCGCAAAGGAACACAGACGACGAAGAAACGAAGACCACAGGACAAGCGCTGACTGCCAACTGAATGTTTATTGCGTGAAGACCAGCCTATTTATACATTCTCAGAAGAACACGCGCACATCAAAACACTCACAATCACAAATACAATCGTTCTTTTATGAAGTCTATCTCCTTATGTGATAGTACAAGTGAGGGCGAACTAACACAGTTATCTCCTTCTTGGTTGATATAGAACGCCTCTAAAATTTCTCTTTCTTTCTTACATTTTTCTTTACCAATAAATTTTGTTTTTTTAAACATGGGAACGCATGTGCACTTCTTACAATGGTCAACTAAATGGCTACCATATCCATTTCTTACATTATTTGCGTGTCGACGTGCGCGATCATTAAAGCATTGTCCTGTCTGACCAATATACACTTTCCCACAGCTCATGGGAATTCGATAGACTACCTTGCTCATGCAATCAGTGTAACGGGTTGTGTGATTAGTGGTGCACGCGGAGGTCCTGTTATTCGAATTCATGATCGCACTTATCGATGACAGCTTGCAAGGAGCATTGAAAATCAAGTTAACATTGTGCCTATTTGAAACTTTTTTAAGATTGTGAGACAACTTGTGCAAGTATGGAACTACGTGCACGGGCCTCTTGTCTTTCCCCTTACCTTTGTTGCCCTGCTCTGCTTTTGTTCTCTGCAAAATCGTTTCGCACACGGATGTAATGACATATTGGGGAAACCCTGCGTCTCGTAACCGGGCTAGCTGATTCGTCAGACTACGTTCACATTCGTGCTCACATGACTTATTTAATGCTGCCTTAATACAGGTGGTAGCTATGCCCCTCTTAACCAGTTTGGTCTGCGCGCTGTCATACGGCAGCAAGGTTTTCTTTGACCTAGGCTGATAGGCCCAGCATACCTGCTTACTTGATGAAAAACATAAGTTGATGTCAAGAAACTGAATTCGGTTATTGATCGGCAATTCATGCGTGAACTTGAGTCCTCCAGATGACTTTATGAATATGTTTAGTATTTTGTCGACTTGGTCTAGAAAATGGTTGCGATCGCTGTTCTTCATAACAATTAAGTAATCGTCTACGTACCTGAACACTTGTGTTACAGGCGTGTCTATCAACTTATCTACAATCACGTTGTCAAGCGAAGCTAAAAATATGTCGCACAAAATTGGAGCTATGGCAGAACCTATACAGATTCCAGACCGCTGAATATAAAAATTGCTGTCAAACTGAATGACTGTTGAATGGAGATAAAATTCTAAAAGCGTCAAAAAGTTGTTGCTGCTAAGACCCACTGAATTCTGGAATTTAAGTTCCCCAAAATCGTCTATTCTTTCACGCACAGCTGACATAAGACCAACATGCGGCACAGAGTAATACAGGTCCTCAATATCGATAGAAAATGCAGTCCGATCAGTCTCTTGATCTTCGTTAATTGACAAAATAACTTTGTCGGAGCTTCTTACCAGGAAAGGGTCCACTATCGGCAACTTCTTTAGATGGGTCTGTAGAAACTTCCCTAGATGGCGTTGCCAAGATGTCTTCTCGGACACAATTACCCTAAGAGGGTAATCAGGCTTGTGGGTTTTGCAAGTGAAGAAAACTTCCAGGAACAGATGCAGAGCAGATGCAGAGTTCCTGGAAGTTTTCTTCACTTGCAAAACCCACAAGCCTGATTACCCTCTTAGGGTAATTGTGTCCGAGAAGACATCTTGGCAACGCCATCTAGGGAAGTTTCTACAACCCATCTAAAGAAGTTGCCGATAGTGGACCCTTTCCTGGTAAGAAGCTCCGACAAAGTTATTTTGTCAATTAACGAAGATCAAGAGACTGATCGGACTGCATTTTCTATCGATATTGAGGACCTGTATTACTCTGTGCCGCATGTTGGTCTTATGTCAGCTGTGCGTGAAAGAATAGACGATTTTGGGGAACTTAAATTCCAGAATTCAGTGGGTCTTAGCAGCAACAACTTTTTGACGCTTTTAGAATTTTATCTCCATTCAACAGTCATTCAGTTTGACAGCAATTTTTATATTCAGCGGTCTGGAATCTGTATAGGTTCTGCCATAGCTCCAATTTTGTGCGACATATTTTTAGCTTCGCTTGACAACGTGATTGTAGATAAGTTGATAGACACGCCTGTAACACAAGTGTTCAGGTACGTAGACGATTACTTAATTGTTATGAAGAACAGCGATCGCAACCATTTTCTAGACCAAGTCGACAAAATACTAAACATATTCATAAAGTCATCTGGAGGACTCAAGTTCACGCATGAATTGCCGATCAATAACCGAATTCAGTTTCTTGACATCAACTTATGTTTTTCATCAAGTAAGCAGGTATGCTGGGCCTATCAGCCTAGGTCAAAGAAAACCTTGCTGCCGTATGACAGCGCGCAGACCAAACTGGTTAAGAGGGGCATAGCTACCACCTGTATTAAGGCAGCATTAAATAAGTCATGTGAGCACGAATGTGAACGTAGTCTGACGAATCAGCTAGCCCGGTTACGAGACGCAGGGTTTCCCCAATATGTCATTACATCCGTGTGCGAAACGATTTTGCAGAGAACAAAAGCAGAGCAGGGCAACAAAGGTAAGGGGAAAGACAAGAGGCCCGTGCACGTAGTTCCATACTTGCACAAGTTGTCTCACAATCTTAAAAAAGTTTCAAATAGGCACAATGTTAACTTGATTTTCAATGCTCCTTGCAAGCTGTCATCGATAAGTGCGATCATGAATTCGAATAACAGGACCTCCGCGTGCACCACTAATCACACAACCCGTTACACTGATTGCATGAGCAAGGTAGTCTATCGAATTCCCATGAGCTGTGGGAAAGTGTATATTGGTCAGACAGGACAATGCTTTAATGATCGCGCACGTCGACACGCAAATAATGTAAGAAATGGATATGGTAGCCATTTAGTTGACCATTGTAAGAAGTGCACATGCGTTCCCATGTTTAAAAAAACAAAATTTATTGGTAAAGAAAAATGTAAGAAAGAAAGAGAAATTTTAGAGGCGTTCTATATCAACCAAGAAGGAGATAACTGTGTTAGTTCGCCCTCACTTGTACTATCACATAAGGAGATAGACTTCATAAAAGAACGATTGTATTTGTGATTGTGAGTGTTTTGATGTGCGCGTGTTCTTCTGAGAATGTATAAATAGGCTGGTCTTCACGCAATAAACATTCAGTTGGCAGTCAGCGCTTGTCCTGTGGTCTTCGTTTCTTCGTCGTCTGTGTTCCTTTGCGCTGTTACTTCTTTGCTGTGGATATGCACCAACTAGCCCTCATCAAGTTGTTGCTGATGCAAATTTCTTCTACAATGGGCTCTTTCCTGTCATCACCGGCCTGTACAGACCCAGCGTACGTATGCATCAATCTCATCGCAGTCACCACCTGTCAGTCGCGTTCTTTGGGCTATTTCCTAAGAAGACGAATCGTTCCGCCCGAGATCAACGCCTTTTTTGGTCTAGTGGAACCTTCTTGGGGGCATGCAAAAAGGTTGTGCAAAATATTGAAATCTGAAAAGTGGCGACAGATTCGACTCTACAATGACTGGCTAAATGTACTTGTGGAAGAAGAAAAGGACCCTTGCCGAAAGGACCGAACGCTCTGCGCCTACAGGAGATTAGCAGGACAGTGCACAGAATTCCTTTGGCAACGCACCAGGATTTTTTTACCGAAGCCGCCTGCGAAGACTGCCAGCGCAAACGTGGTAACTACGCTTGGGGACGCGAGAATTTCAGACCACATCAAGAAGATTTTAGGAAAAGGCCCAAAATACAGTTTTGAGCCTCGTTTAACCGCTCCGCAGCTTCTTGCCATGGGCAGGAACTTAGGAGATAAAGCGGACGACCAAGACCGCGAGCGAGTTGTCGGCGAGGCAGTAGACTGTGTCCTCAAGCATGCTCCGAGGAAGAAGTCAGGAATTCCCCCGTTAAAGAGTGTTCTCACATGCCTGAAGAAAGATGAACTTCAAGTGATACAGGCCGACAAAGAAGGTGGCTTTGTCGTTTTGCCTGAAAGGTTAATGAAAGAAAAATCCAGGAACGCCGTTTTAAAGAACTTCAAAGAAATTTCCTTCGAACCGACGAAACAAAAGAAAGCCGCCCTGAAGCTGCTCAAGGACATGCATCTGAACTCAACGAGGCAGCTTGTCAAATCCGCAGATGCAGAGTTCCTGGAAGTTTTCTTCACTTGCAAAACCCACAAGCCTGATTACCCTCTCAGGGTAATTGTGTCCGAGAAGACATCTTGGCAACGCCATCTAGGGAAGTTTCTACAGACCCATCTAAAGAAGTTGCCGATAGTGTACCCTTTCCTGGTAAGAAGCTCCGACAAAGTTATTTTGTCAATTAACGAAGATCAAGAGACTGATCGGACTGCATTTTCTATCGATATTGAGGACCTGTATTACTCTGTGCCGCATGTTGGTCTTATGTCAGCTGTGCGTGAAAGAATAGACGATTTTGGGGAACTTAAATTCCAGAATTCAGTGGGTCTTAGCAGCAACAACTTTTTGACGCTTTTAGAATTTTATCTCCATTCAACAGTCATTCAGTTTGACAGCAATTTTTATATTCAGCGGTCTGGAATCTGTATAGGTTCTGCCATAGCTCCAATTTTGTGCGACATATTTTTAGCTTCGCTTGACAACGTGATTGTAGATAAGTTGATAGACACGCCTGTAACACAAGTGTTCAGGTACGTAGACGATTACTTAATTGTTATGAAGAACAGCGATCGCAACCATTTTCTAGACCAAGTCGACAAAATACTAAACATATTCATAAAGTCATCTGGAGGACTCAAGTTCACGCATGAATTGCCGATCAATAACCGAATTCAGTTTCTTGACATCAACTTATGTTTTTCATCAAGTAAGCAGGTATGCTGGGCCTATCAGCCTAGGTCAAAGAAAACCTTGCTGCCGTATGACAGCGCGCAGACCAAACTGGTTAAGAGGGGCATAGCTACCACCTGTATTAAGGCAGCATTAAATAAGTCATGTGAGCACGAATGTGAACGTAGTCTGACGAATCAGCTAGCCCGGTTACGAGACGCAGGGTTTCCCCAATATGTCATTACATCCGTGTGCGAAACGATTTTGCAGAGAACAAAAGCAGAGCAGGGCAACAAAGGTAAGGGGAAAGACAAGAGGCCCGTGCACGTAGTTCCATACTTGCACAAGTTGTCTCACAATCTTAAAAAAGTTTCAAATAGGCACAATGTTAACTTGATTTTCAATGCTCCTTGCAAGCTGTCATCGATAAGTGCGATCATGAATTCGAATAACAGGACCTCCGCGTGCACCACTAATCACACAACCCGTTACACTGATTGCATGAGCAAGGTAGTCTATCGAATTCCCATGAGCTGTGGGAAAGTGTATATTGGTCAGACAGGACAATGCTTTAATGATCGCGCACGTCGACACGCAAATAATGTAAGAAATGGATATGGTAGCCATTTAGTTGACCATTGTAAGAAGTGCACATGCGTTCCCATGTTTAAAAAAACAAAATTTATTGGTAAAGAAAAATGTAAGAAAGAAAGAGAAATTTTAGAGGCGTTCTATATCAACCAAGAAGGAGATAACTGTGTTAGTTCGCCCTCACTTGTACTATCACATAAGGAGATAGACTTCATAAAAGAACGATTGTATTTGTGATTGTGAGTGTTTTGATGTGCGCGTGTTCTTCTGAGAATGTATAAATAGGCTGGTCTTCACGCAATAAACATTCAGTTGGCAGTCAGCGCTTGTCCTGTGGTCTTCGTTTCTTCGTCGTCTGTGTTCCTTTGCGCTGTTACTTCTTTGCTGTGGATAAAAATATCACGTTTATCGAAGTACCTACGGGATAGACTGGAAGAAAAAACGAATTATATTATGCATAAAGCTTATCAACCTTTATAAAATATCCGACTATAGCTTGTGCAATGGAGAGGGGAGAAAAAAAAAAGCTGCTGACTGAGACATTCCCTTGCCGTCATAATGAATTCGTGACTCATTGCTCTTCTATTGCTAACGCGCTCAATAGTTTTTCCCAGGCAGTATTGTCAGCTATTAACATTGATTTGAGCATGCCCTAGCATCTGTGAAAATATTCCCTCCCGATTATTTAATATAAATTAAAGGAATCCATTGGGGCCGACCACATACTGAATAATTTTCTTAGGATATGCGGCATTGCTCGTGGCTAATGGCAAAAGTTGTGGCTGCCTACAAATCTGGAGGCCTTCAAAAAGTTGACACTTGCCATCGAATTTATATGAATCACGTATGGTGTAAACATTTAGAGCCAAATTTTATATAAATATATGTATACACATCTTCTGGACCAAAAAAAAAAAATCATCCTTTAACAATCAGTGCGGCTTCAGAGAGAATCGCTCCGCAACGATACCAAGTAGTAGAAATTTTCGACGCCTTAAGTAACAGCCTGAACCCATCCAAGCCGCGCTACGGTGATCTAATGGCTATGGCACTCGGCTGCTGATCCGAAGGCCGCGGGATCGAATTCCTGCCGCGGTGGCTGCATTTCATGATTTCTGGAATTTCACATCCCAAAACCTCTATATGATTACGAGAGACGCCGTAGTGGAGGGCACCGGAAATTTCGACCACCTGGGGTTCTTTAACGTTCGCTAACATCGCACAGTATATGGGCCTCAACATTTCGCCTCCACCGAAATGCAACCAGCGCAGCCTTCGAATCAGCAGGCGAGTCCCGTAGCCACTAGACCACCGGTGTGAGGCAAGGGCAAGAAAGGAAAGCTTAATGACAGTGCCAAATCTTTCAAACTCTGACCGCAGACTGATTGTCCACCTTCGCATCATAGTGCCCTTTTCCCCAGCTGGACCCTAACCCTACTGCCTTATCGCTATCGATCAGTACACTCAATGGCCTGAGGCATGGCTCTTCGGGATAAGCACCGCGAAGGACGTCGCCTCAGCTTTCTACGCCGGCTCGCCGAAGCCAGCAAACCAACCGGTGCACAACCTTCGAAACCTCAAATAGTTTTTCGGGCAGCACATCTCATTTACTATCGAAAGCTGTAGTAAGCTGAGAGACAATTGAATGAGATGCCACGTGCGCTGTGGCATACTGGCTAAAGCCCCTCTCTAGTAAGCAAGAAGTTCGAATCTCACCGGTGGCTTCTCTTTTTTCCAATTTTGTTTGATTTCGCTTTTTACTAACTTTGCTTGACTAACACTGCTAGCTTAATCGGGATCGTGGCAGGAACCATATGACGGTAAAGCTTAAACTATAATGTAAATGAGAACGTCTTTACTCTTATTTGTGAGGCTTGGAGCATATTTTGTTGTTGTCTTGTTGTTGTTTTATGTCCATTTGCGAAGCAATGCACCAATCGCTGACAACTGCAAACGTGTCATTAAGCGCTTTGTGATAATTTGCTTTGCTTACTTTTGCTGTTGTGTTAATAAAAATATCGGAGTTTCGCCAATAGGGTGAAGCGATGAATGGGACAGCAATGCATGTTATAATGCACGAAGTAAGACTAGCAGCTTTGGGCGCAATCTGAATTGTACTGAACGTTGGCTTTAATAAGCCAACTAATAATAAGCTGCTGCCTGCTCCGATAGGGTCAGCATTGCGTATGTAACACACTGTGGAAATTGAGCACAGGAGGAAGTGTTCACTTTACGGCACGGGGGAAGATAGCTCACGTAAAGGCAGAACACGAGCAACGGCCTCGGATCACTGTCGACCTCATATGGCCGCGATGCGAGCCAGAGTAGATCACACGGCACCCAACTGCGGACGCGCAGTCTGAGGCACATTTGCGAGCAGTTGCTGCTGTTGCGGGCTAGCTTTCCTCAGTGTTGCAATGCTTACGTGAAAAGTAAAGCGCGCCTTGCTTCAACGCGAGTAGCTTCTGCTGGAGCTCCTCAGCAAGCGTTCTGACGAGACGCGGTGGCATGATGGCATCAAGTACCTTGTTATGGTCGACCGCCAAAGGCAACGGCCCAGCAGAGCTGTGCGCTAAGTCATGTTTTTATTTCTTCTGGAACGCGCTTCCCCCACGCCACCGCGCTAAGCAGCGTGAACTTTGCCCACTTTGCTCCGTCGAGAAACTTCGCCCAGCACAGTGACCACAAGCGACCGCGTTCCTTCCCGCACTCGCAGACGTAGTCGCGTAAGCGCTATATGGCGATGGCAATGCGAGCGCTGCGACGATATGCGAGGCAGCTGGAACAAAGCACGTGGAAGCACTGTAGAAAGGTATGGTAGAAACACCGTAGCCGACCCTAGCGATGTAGCCGACTGGCCCGAGAGAGCACCGCGTCCTCTTCGGCGAAACTACGTGTAAACACGACCCGCTTCGGCGGAAGGCAGTTCCAAGATCCGCATCTGTAACACGAACCAAATCTGCCGCAGCAGCCCACGCGAACAGCGCACTACTTGCAAACGCGGGCCTCCTCGGCGGACGCCAGCTTGAGAATATCAACATGACATTGCGTTACGTGATTCTGGTGGAATCATGTTACGTGACATTGCATTACGTGATATTGGCGGAACATGCCACGTGATATTGAGTTGTGTGATGTTGCCAGGAACATGTCACATGACATTGCGTTACGTCATTTTGGGTAATCATGCGACATGTTCCCGCCAAGAACACACAAAATGTCAGGCGAAATATTTTTGCCAAAATCACGTAACGCAGTGTCACGTGACATGTTCCCGCCGTAGTCACGTACCGCAATGGAACGTGACATGCTCCCCAAAATCACGTAACCAAATGTCACGTGACAAGTTTCCGCCAAAGTCATGTAACGCAATGTCGCTTGACATGTTCCCGCCGAAATCACGTAACCCTATGTCACGCGACATGCTCTCCAAAAATCCCGTAACACAATGTCACGTGACATGTTGCAGCCAACATCATGTAATGCAATGTCACCTGACATGCTCCTCAAAATCACGTCGCGAAATGTCACGTGGCATGTTTCTGCCACCATCACGTAACGCATTGTCATGTGACATGCTTCCGCCAACATCACGTAACGCAATGTCCCGCGACATGTTTCCGCCAAAATCACGTAACACACTGCCACGCGACATGTTCTCCACAAAAAATAACGTAACAAAATGTCACGTGACATGCTCCTCGAAATCATGTCGCGAAATGTCACGTGGCATATGCTGCCAAAATCACGTAACACACTGTCGCGTGAAATGTTCCCGCCAAAATCACGTAACGCAATGTCACGTGACATGTTTCATGACGAAGTGTCATTACGGGTGTAGGGTCACTACAACTTTATTCATTTCCCTATGATGAAAAGCGTTAGTAAAAAGCGAGATGTAATAAAAACATACAAAACAAATTTGGAAAAAAAAAGAAGGCACCGGCGAGATTCGAACTCACGATCTCCTGTTTACTAGACAGGCGCTTTAACCAACTAAGCCACGGCGCCGACGTTGCCAGCAGCCGGACGCGGCTTTCCTATGGCATCTGATTTAATTGCCTCTAATCTCGCTGGAACTTTCGATAGATAATGGGATGTGCTCGGCTAAAAACCTTTCAGGTTTCAAAACTTCCTCACCGGCTGGATTGGTCGCCGAAGCGAGCATTCCAGCCGAGAAGCGAGCAGATTTGGGACGTTGAACCCCACAAATCAAATGAAATCAATGTGCGCCGTTCGCACGCGCACTTATTTCTTCTCCTGCGCACATGACCTGAGCACACTACACCAGGCCCGGGATCCCACGATCCCGCGATCGCCACGGAGGGCGAAAAAATCAACCGCGGCGCGTTCCATCGAGTTGCGCGCAAAGTGGAGCTACTGACTCCTCTTTTAGCGGTCGGATACTTTAGTTTGCATTTTCTCTGCTAGGGGCGCTCAACGTGAGCAAAAAATTGATATAAAAACGTATTGAAAGTATTTAACAAGCTTGGTTACAGTGTCATTTTTTATAAAGTAAGTAAAGATGTGTTTTTCTTGGACTTCATGCATAACGTACGTGCTTGAGTCTAAGTTTTGAGATTACACTGACGCGCGATGAGCAGCAGCCCATTGGTATCGATTGAGTTTCGGCCGCTTGTTTGATTCAAATTGTACCGCGGTCATTTTCTTCGACCACGCACGTTCGCTTTACGTTACCTTTTTTAGATAGCCGCTGCCACACAGCGAACGTGTCTAACAATGGTGGATTTTACCAGCAGAATTTTGACTTGGGCTAGTTGGTTCATACTCTTCAAATTGCAGCGCGACCAAGACGAAGACAGGAGACACATGAATTACACAGACGAGCGCCGACTTACAACTAGCAACTTGCTAGTTGTAAGTCGGCGCTCGTCTGTGTAATTCATGTGTCTCCTGTCTTCGTCTTGGTCGCGCTGCAATTTGAAGGGGATTTTACCAGCTGCGACAGTTCACTGGCGTAACGGTTGCATAGCTTTCGCGTGAAAAATTGATTGCCAGAACTGAGCACAGTGCCGGAAGACAACCTAGGAAAACGGATTGATCTTGCAACATGTGGCCATAAGCACCGGTGAGTAAAAATGCGCTGCTGTGCATCTTCAACACTGATTATTGTTAAACCTGCGTCACACGCGCACATTTGATCACCATCAGGGCGGATTTCGATTACGCTCGATGGTGCTCAGCTGCTGCTATATGGTTATTCTTGAGCGTGATCAGGCCCGATAGGAATCGTGTGATGATCGCGATCTGGAAGCCATATCACGATTTGGCTAATGTCAGCGCCAAACTCGATCCAGATCAGTGCTGGTCGCGACCAAAAGTGCCCGTGTAACACCGCTATTGCTTGCAAAACGGCTAAAGAACACATTTCATGAAGTGTTATTATTTGTGTAGCTAATCAGAAGCAAGGCTTCTGCGTACCAATGATGTTGTATAAGAATGTTTATTTAAATATCTCACAAATGTATAAATATCTTTACCGTGAAACATCTGTTACGGGCCGCAGCATAAGCTTTGCCTCCCTCTGTCAAGTGAGTTATAGCAGGAAATGCACATACATCTATGGTATGTTAGAGGCAAATGTACATAAGAGTATGGAGAAGGAATGCTATATTTCAATATACAAAATAGGTTCATAAGCGTTAATAGTGCATGTTTATGCAGTGGGACAATTTAATTGCTTACTAAAGAAACAGATGTCCCTTGAGTGAGGCCTGGCTAAGCGCATCACTGAAACAGATGCTCAAATAAATCTTACATGCACGCTATTCATGTTTGCAGCATTGTTGTATGCATTGTTAGACATAAATTACAAAGTTATCCATGCTTCTACCATAGTAACAGTGGCTCTTTCTTTTTTTGTTTATCAACCACAGCCTTCAAGAAACTGCGCATATCTGCACACACTTAGCTGCTGTAATCTCTGAACCTACCTCAAGTCAGCAGAGATTGGGTTGCCAATGGAAGTAACCTCAGGGACCGAAAATACTCACACGGTATATTTGTGGACACTTAATTTATGGTTATGCTTCGCTTATTTATTAGACCGAGATT